>CAUYPK010007745.1:0-33764 GCA_963574355.1 Loris lydekkerianus | reverse complement strand
AGTTGCCCCACAAAGATTATCTTTTAATGTCATTGATAGCTTGGATAGCTTGAAGGAGTTACTCATAATTGAAAATAAAACATATCAAGACAGAAAAAGGCTTTCCTATCAATGAATCAGAGAAACAAGGTAACACATGCTATGTAGAAATTTGGAGTACATAAAATGTATTAATTTAACAAAAACTGCTAAAATTACAGTTATTTTGCATATCTGTGCAGCACACATTTAGATTTAACCAATATAATATAGGAATATTAAATATATTTTGGAATCAAATAAAAAAGAGCCCATTACAGTTAACTGAATGCATCCTCCTACAAATTATAGCAGCACAACTGCTATACTTCTTCAAAGCCTTGACTGAAAGATCATATGCAGATAACTCCTGTTTAAAATCTCAAATGAAGCCTCCTAAGTAGATAAACAGAGAAGTAAATATGACCTTTCCCTCTCAATTTATTCACTTAGAAGGAATGAGCCTGAAAATATTGAACATACATTAAAAGGAAGTTAGTTTAAGAGCCTAGTAATTGAAAAAAATATATTTACTGGTAACAGAAGCATTCTTTGGTTGGAAAATGTACATCGTGACTTAATAAAAAGTATCTTAGGTTGTTTGTTTTACAATGCTGCGAACGCTTCCACTCAGCTGATAAAGTTCAAATGTCATTTTCTTGCATCCTGGTGTGCTGGGAATGTCGGCAAATTTCATGAGAATCATTCAAATGAAACCAATTTTAAAATGACGGATAGATTATTGTGAATTCTTGGACACCCTGTTTTGAGAGGAAGCTACGTGTTTTAAGTCCCTTCAGTTAGCTGTCCTTGCAGTAGCTCAGCTGCTTCTATCTTTGTGTTACAGACACAGATGCTGAAGCAAAACTATGGTTAATGACCTTATTCAAGGTCACTGAATTAAATCAGCTGCAGTCCTGGGGTAGACTTCTAACCACAGAGTCATTATATGCAGCCTGTCTCCTGAGCCATGTTGCCATTAAGTGACCCTGTAAATACTTTGGGCTTAAAAATATAACGTGATGAAACCATAAAAATGGCATCTTACAAGCACGTGCACGCAGTTTATTTTGCAGCATTGTTCAGTGCTGATTAAAAACCTAGATGCCTTCACATATCAGACAAACCCAGCTCGTGGAAATGTGTTATTTGGCCAATAGAGTCTTGGAGTTTTGAAAAGTTTGGTTTTGTTTCAGTTGACAATATTCAAAAATTAGGAATTTTGTGTAGCTGTCTTCCTGGCTTCTTTTAAAAATTTTTTAGATCTAGGTATATTGGCCTGTATCCCCCATGGTACAAACACCCTGGGGCTGGGCAGCACAGCCTGTTTTAATACTGTTTAAGCCACGTGGAGGTTCATCACCACCTCCACGTGGCTTCCTTATGATTTACATGAAGAACCTGGCCTCTGCAGGCATGTGAAACAGAGAACCTATGTGTAATTATGCAACCAGATTAGAAATGTTCAGTAGTTTCCAGGCTGTTGTCTGCTCATGCTGTTGAAAGCCTTTACGAGTCGCCGTCAGCTCAGCTTTCTGTCTTTCTCTACTCCTTGCTGCAGTCTGCCTCTTTTCATTCCTATCCTGACTCTCTCAGAATGTAAAGTACATTATTCTCTATCTCAAGTACTCATTGTGCCCTACCCACAATGTGTCCATGCTGGTCTTCATGGTCTCATGTGTATGCCTGGTTTCTCTTGCTTAAAAGGCTTTCCCTACCCCTACATACCAGGGTAAGATCCTACTGAATTTCCTATCAGCTCCAATATCACTTCCTAAGTGCAGACTTGCTCTCTCCATCCCTCTTACTTAAGATAGTGGGAGGGAAGTTGGGGTCAAGACCACTGTCAGTGCCACCTTGAATTTAGCTGGGTTAGTGCAAAGAATTTTTTGCAGAATGGACTCTTGCTTAAAAAGAAGGTGTGTATCTTTTCTGATTCTTGACTTTCCGTAATGTGAAAAAAGTGGATTAAGACGTGGGTATAGTAGAGTTGCTTGGTACCAGACCTCATATCACTTTCCAGAAGGGACAGTACCGCCAGGCAGCACAAGTGTATCATTTTAATTTGATTTAATACTTTTTTTATCATTTTAATGTTAAAAGGGATATAGATTTCTGATTCAAGAGCCATCAATATTGCTTCTGGGAGATGCCATAATGTGTTGATCATGAGGAAATAGGGACCCTGCTATAGCCTTTAATGAACCCCCAAGCAAAATCAAAGTGATGTGTTCTGCTTTTTTAGCCAAGGCTTGCCTTTAAATCTTTACTGAGGTGGATTATGGGGGCCCTAACATGTCCCAACATGGACCCTCCTACCTCTTCTTCCTTCTATCCTCCTAAAAAAAAGAACACAAATAATCTAGTTAGCCCCATCCCCTAAATGTGCCAAAGGACCTTAACCCATCAAGCCCTCTTGGCAGGCTGTGGAATTGGCCCACTCTCTATGGCCCGATATAAAAGGGGTCGCTAACTGCCCCAGGGGCAGACACCATCCTTGCCCTGCCAAGGAGGATGTCTCTGTCTCCTTTCAATAAACCTGTCCTGAACCTTTCTGCTCCAGCCTTGTTCCAGGGCACTGCTACACCACTTTGCATAGAGAAACTAAGGTGTTGTGTAGACCAGGTCCTACTCAGTGGGCCCAGCACTCAACCCAAAGCATTCAACCAATAACTGGCTTCATGAACAAATATATATATACATAATTATTATTATTTTTTTTAAATAGCCCTCTCCCTAAACTAACTTGACTTTTTGAGTTGTTTCCCAGAAATGGTGGATTTTCTGGAAGACAGAGGAGCTGAGATTCTTTTTTTTTTAATTCAGTTTTTAGCCAGGCCTGGGTTTTACCCACCACTTCCAGTATATGGGGCCGGGACCCTAATCCTTGAGCCACAGGCAACGCCCAGGAGCTGAGATTCTGATAGCCCCTGAGCAGACTTTCTAATGCCAAGACCCACCGTTTTCCTACAAGCTGACCCCCAGGCACCCACCTACCTCCTTGTTAGTTATACCATAACATACCCCAAAGCATGTGGTCCCTCCTTTAAAAGCCTGTAATCTCCCTTAGGTGGGGAGATAGATGGATTTGAGGCAGCTGCTTCCATTCCCCCAACAAGATGTTTGTCACATTAAAAATTCCTTTTCTGCATTGGCAATTCTCATTGTCTGAATAACTGGATCATTGTGTGATGAGTAATTGGACCTAAACTAAGACCCCTTTGCAATTTTGACAACAAAGCCAAGTGTATAACTCAGAGGGCAAAGAAAATCAACCTTCCCTACACACCCCACATCCAAAATTCACAATCTGCTCATTTGGTGGCCCTGTATTTTGGTGCTTCCCTGAAGGCATGCTTTCTGAGGAAGTGCTTGCTGCCATGTAAAGCCACTGGGGCTGCCCTAAGTTCTTCAGATCTGCCATTACACACCTCCATCCCCCATATTAGAATATTGACCAAATACAATATTCATTAGAAGAACGTTCCTGACCAGAAATGCAAGGAATTAACATTATACTGAAAGTACAGCAGCACACTCGACCTTATAGCCAATATTTGTAACCAATGATCCTTTGAAAGTAGTACATTAGTTTCAGAACATAATTTTATGAAGAGTATCAGAATATGCAATTAAATGTAGTCAAAACTCCTGTAACAAACATTCAAGAGAAGGAATTCTAGGGTTGGTTAGATCAGAAGTGCAGCAGGCATACCAAGGACACAGGTGTATTCTATATTCCCACTTGTCATCCTTTCACTTGTCCCAGCATGATTTCAAGGTGGGTGTTACACATCTAGGGATCAAATGAAGACTAATGGTAATTTTTTCATGGAGTTGGTTTGTTTGTTTTAACTAGGGAGGAAATAGGTTCTAATAAGTCTCCCAGTAATCCCAAAGCAGGTTATGTTGCCCATCATTGGATCTCATGTTTAACCAAAACTGGAAGAAAGACTGGGAATACAATACCTGGTTGCACAACTCTGAGTATACTAAAACCTGTTTTCAGAAAATAGACTTAGCTAGAATGGAGGAGGGCGGTGGTAGTGTAGGAGGGATAAGGGGAGAGGGCTAATTTACAGGTAACCCAGTGTCCACCCATCCTCCAAGAATGCAAAGACTGAAATCAATGCCCAAGAAACACTGTTCCTTGGTATCTCCCAGTGGACCACATAGATTCTTGATTAAGAATACTAAAGACCTTTCATTAATATCATTTAAATTAATCTCTAGTTTCTTATGTACTTTTCCTCTGGTTTCTGTCTAACTTTAAATATGAGACCCCACACCCTGCCTCCAGTCTTGCTTTTGTCCACTTCTACTTGATGTTTGAACTAACTGTTCTAGTTTTTGACTCTTTCTTACACACTTTCAACACAGGCTTACATATATGGCTTCTACCCATATAAGATTACCTTAACAGGTGATTTAGGTTTCTGGGGATCCCATAGGGCTGGGGTGGCGAACACGCGGCTCTTGAGCTGCATGCAGCTCCCGGCCAAAATGAATGTGGCTCTTTACCTCTTATGATTATTTTGTATACTGTGGCTCTTTGCCAAGTTTGGATTTTGTTATGCTGCTTCTGAGGAGGGACCTCTGAGGAGCGATTTCCGAGCGCGTGGTCGAACTTGTTCGCCACCCCTGGTATAGTCAATGAAGGGCTTGTAATCAGAATCTACAAAGAACTCAAGCAAATCAGCAATAAAAAAAAAAATCAAACAGCCCCATTAAAATGTCTGTGAAAATTATGAACAGAAAGTTTTCAAAAGAAGATACACTAATGGCCAACAACTAAATGAAAAAAAAAAAAAAAAAAAAAAGCTCAATGTCTCTTATCGTCAGGGAAATGCAAATCAAAATTACAATGAGATATCACTTAACTCCAGTAAGAACGGCTTTTGTCAAAAAGTCCAAAAACATGCTGCATGGACGTGGAGAGAAAGGAGCGCTCATACGCTGTTGGTGAAACTGCAAATTAGTACTATCTCTATGAAAAGCAGTATGAAGATACTTCAAAGAACTAAATATAGATGTACCATTTCACCCAGAAATTCCACGATTGGACATTTATCCAAAAGTAAAAAAATGCCATTTCATCAAAAAGAAAGGTGCACTCAAATGTTTATTGCAGTAGAATTTACAGTTTCAAAGATGTTGAATCAACCCAAGTACCCATCAATACATGAGCAGATTAATAAAATGTAGTATGTATACCACAGAGTACTATTGAGCCATTAAAAATGGTGAACTAATACTTTTGTAATAATCTGGATGAAACTGGAATCCATTCTTCTAAGTGAGTTATCACAAAAATGGAAAAACAAATACCACATGTACTCACTATTAAACTGGCACTTACTGATCAACATCCATGTGCACATACAGAAGTAAAGCTCAATAGGTGGCACCAATAGTTCAGTCAGCAGGGCACCAGCCACATACACCTAGGGTGGCAGGTTGGAACCTGGGCCTGCTAAGCAACAATGACAAATGCAACCAAAAAATAACCGAGCATTGTGGCACGTGCCTGTAGTCCCAGGTACTTGGGAGGCTGAGGCAAGAGAATCACTTAGGCACAAGAGTTTGAGGTTGCTGTGAGCCGTGACACCATAGCACTCTACCCAGGGTGACAGCTTGAGACTCTGTCTCAAAAAAAAAAAAAAAAGAAGAAGAAGAAGAAGAAGAAAAACTCAGTAGAAAGCAAGCAGTTCAGAGCTGGTGGAGGGGTGGGGTAAATTCACACCTAACAGGTGCACCTCATATTACACAGGTGATGGGGACTCTTGTAACTTTGATTGAAACTGTATGAAATCAATTCAAGTAACCAAAACATTTGTACCCCCATAATAGTCTGCAATAAAAAAACATTTTGTTTACAAATAGAATAGTTTTTTCTTTTAACTAGTATTTCCTTGTAAAAACTATTCTACTTGTAAACAAAACAAAAAAGAAGGAAATCCTATCACAGGCTGTAATGTGGATAAACCAGGAAGACTTACGCTGAGTGAAGAAAGCCAGCCGCAAAAGGACAAATACTGTACGATTCCCTTCTGTGAAGCACTTAGAGTAGTAAAATTCATACAGAAAGAAAGAATGGTGGTTACCAGGGACTGACCGGAAGGGGAATGGGGAGTTATTGCTTATATGGGTACAAAGTTTCAGTGTGGGTTGATAAAAATAGCCTGGAAATGGATTGTAGTAATGGTTGTACAACAATGTGAATGTATTTGAATTGTACACTTGGAATGTTAAATATAATGAATTTTTGTTGTAAATATTTTACCACCATAAAAAATCCCCAGAAACATAATAAAGTTGGAGAGAGAATAGGGAGAATGTAAATAATTCTTCCACTTTCTCTGAATTCTCTGTGGTAATAGAGAAGCCTGAGAAACTACACACTTTTCCTGCTCATTGCTCGTTACCCCAAGGTCAAGCCTCCAGACAAATTTTCTTAGCATAAGAAAATTTACACAACTAAAACTACAAGGAGGTATCACTGTGCAATGTCTGAAATTTAAAAAAAGAGTGATCATGCCAAGTGTTGTGGAGGATGTAGAACCACCAACATTCTTTTAATTTTCTGGTGCTAATGTAAAATTATACAACCAATTTGGAAAACAATGAGTTAGTGTCTTTGCTTGGGCTGCTAAAAGCATCAAAGACAAGGTAGCTTATAAACAACAGGAATTTATCACAGTTCTAGGGACTGGAAGTCTGACATCAGGGTGCTAGCTTGGCTGGGTCTTAGTTTTGGCCCTCGTCTGGGTTGCAAATGTCCAGCTTCCCCTCAAATCTTTACGTCATAGAAAGAGAATATACGTCATAGAAAGAGAATGCTGGGAGGCGCCTGTGGCTCAGTGAGTAGGGCGCCAGCCCCATATACCGAGGGTGGTGGGTTCAAACCCGGCCCCAGCCAAACTACAACAAATAATAGCTGGGCACCTGTAGTCCCAGCTACTCAGGAGGCTGAGGCAAGAGAATCGCCTAAGCCCCCTAAGCCCAGGAGTATGAGGTTGCTGTGAGCTGTGACTCCTGAGCACTCTACCAATGGTGATAAAGTGAGACTCTATCTCTAAAAAAAAACCAAAAAACAAACAAAAAACCCCCAACAAACAGAAAGAGAGTGCTATAGTCTTCATCCATGAAACCCATTGACAAAGGCTCTCTTCTCATGACCTAATTACCTCCCCAAGTACCCACCTCCAAATATGTTGGGAATTCAACTTTCAACATATAGTTTTGGCAGGGGTAGGGGCACAAAATCATTCAGTATATAGCAATGAGCTTTTTTTTTTTTTTAAAAGAGCAAAGACATACCTATTACACTTAAAGGTATCTATTTATGAAAAAGAAAAACACAAGTCCAAGACTTGCACACAAATGACAACAGTTGCCTTATTTGTGATGGCCTAAAATTGGACACAACTTCCATGTCCATTAAGATGTAAGTGGATAAACAAATCATGAAATATTTATACAATGAAATACTACACAGGAGTGAAAAGAAATGGATTTCTGATACTCATAACAATATGAATAAATTTATCCAAATAATTATTCTGTGTAAAAGAAGCCAGCCTTTTCTCCTTCCCCCTAAAAAAATGATTTCACTTAGCATAAAATCTTGAAAATCTATGGGAAATATGTAGTGACATAAAAAAAGATCGTATGTCTGGGAGATTATATCGGAGTAGAGACTGGAACATGAGACAAATTTGGAGAGTGATAGACGCAACTTATTGAACTGTACCCTTCAAATATTGGATGTCAATTATACCTAATAACATGTTTTTCTTTTAAAAGTTTATGTTACAGAAAATATAGTCTTCTCTCTCAAATAAGTGTATTGGAGTCGCTTTGCAAGTGACAAAAATGGAAGCATAAAAGCACAGTTAGACATGTTTATAGGATTATCTCAGATCTTTTATTCTACATTATACTCTAAAAATTAAAATTATTAGATTTAATAAGGGACAGATTATTTTTACATTTTACATAAGATACTGACTGAGCAAATCAATGAAAGTGTTGCAATATACAATCCTTAAGTTTGTTATTCTAGTTTTCTGCATAGGACTGTATTCAACTTGGCAACTTGTGGATTCCAACCCTTTTGGAGTGCAGGCTAGAAGTGATGTAAATGATGTGGTCACAGTGGTTTAGCTTTCTCATCTTCCCCATTTTTATATACAGAGAAGGAGAGAATCAGTGACAGCTGTTTTCAACAATAATCTATACACTTGGACTTCTGTTAAAAGCCTACTCAAAACGGCTTAAAAGACTGCATAACAAACATGCTCCTTTATGAAAATTAGGAAACTTACACAAATTGAGGTGCAAACAAAATTTCTTTACGATGAAAACCACAGGAATGAACAGTTTTGTCGTTGTGAAATTCCATTCTAAATAAGCAAACTGCCATGGATCAAATTTTCAGCCCATAGAGCAAATACTCAGCTCCCCATCATTCTTTATAAAACCTGTCAAGTGTCAGACAGTGAATTAGTATGTGAAGAGAAATATTTTATATAGGGCAGGTGTTTTGTGAATGTTTTTGACTGACAAGAATTCTGCTAAAACCTGGACTGAAGAAATTAGACCCTACTGTTTGTTGTCACTTAAATTTGAAGGATTCAGGGAATCTCCCTAGCCTCCAAATATCTCTCCATTGGCCTGTCAAAATGCCTATAATTTCACCATTAGAAATTCTCTCCTTTCAAGAAGATGAGGCCTTAAGTGAGCTAAGGCACAGGAGAGAGCAAATATGCGAACACTTGATTGAGCCTATGAATCTCTGATGTGTTTGAACTTTGTGAAAATTGAAATTTTATTTCCCCTTTGAAAGAACTTTAGCTCTCAAAATTATTTAGTTAGCTCATTTATGGTAAAACATTTATCTCCTATCTCCTAGATCAAAAAGTGTAACTATTATTATGACATTATTATGCTATCAAATGTGCTCAAATAATACAAATCACATCACTTAGTGTTATTTCTCTTTCCCTAAGATTCTTTAAGACACAACAATTAGTCATCTTTTAAAAAAAAAAGTATTCAGTAACAACTTATATGATTCAAGTGAGCAAAGTTGGTGAAAATGTTTGTGTGTGTATGTACATGTCTAAGAGGGGTGAGTGTAATTTTAGTATCTATTCAGTGATTAGTGATGTTCTAAAGGGACTGGTATAGTAACATCATAGTTTTTGCTCATAGAGAGTCAAAGTTATAATTTTCACAATGTAAGGCTCTTGAGCACTATAAGAGCAGCAAACATATGTGGCAGTGAATAAACAACCAAAAGCAATGCCTCAGTCTCCAGAGCTCTAGCTCTCAGGAATGAGACAAACAGAACTGAAAATACATAGACACCTGCCCAAGAAAACACTTTTAACAGCCTACCCCAAATCTCAGGTTTGTGTGCTGGGCTTTCCCCAGCCTCATCATAAGCCATTGCCATGTAATTCCAGTCAAATTCCATCCAGGAGCATATGCTGAATTATCATTGCTTCCCTGCCTGTTCTCTCTTGACACTTGCTGTTTTCCAGGCATTCTCGTTTGCCTGCTCCTGATGCTCATCTGTACTGACGTGACCAGAAACCCACAATATGTAATGCTCATCTTATCACATCCTGTGTGTTTTGTAATTGAGTGGAGGGATAGGGATGTCCGGTCTGCAATGAAACCATTATATCTACATTCTTTGGACATATATCCTTCTCTTCATTCTTTTGAAGCTATTGCCTTTAGCTACATTTTATTCACAATTCACATTTGCTAAAATCGAAATAAATGCAAACATCTTTAAAAGGGGACAAGAGACACTCTCATCAGGATGCATTTTTGTCACCCCTCCCCCTTTTTTTCTCCTTCATTCAGAGAGGGTGGCTTCTTCAAATGCACAGTTTGCTTTTGACAGCTCTGCAGTGATTGGATGCAGCAGGAAATAGTGCCTGGCACGTAAAATTGACTGATTCAACTATGCAATATTTATTTCACGGCCAACATAAATAAAAATAAAATATTTCCTTGAACATTTTTGCTCATGCACTGCCTGGATGCCTTGCCAGCAACTTTTCAGATTCTTCCATTAGACGACTTTTATTTGCTTTGCACTATACCACACATCTTCTCCTTTGATCTGACTCTAATTGAACTATTCTTTGTTGAATAATAAAACATAAGTATTGCTTGGTAATGGATTGTGAATATATTGTAGATAATGCAATAATGATGGAATGAGTGCAACTTGATGAGAATATTATTATATTCATATAAGTAAAGCCCTTCAAGGGGAAAGAAGTTCTTACTCTAATGACCAATTACCTTAGTCTTGCTTTGGCCATACTAGCATTATGAAGCATTGTTGTTCACTGATTTAGGCTTTTAAGTTATTGGGTTAATCATGACCTTGATAAATCTAAATCTCAATTATTAGGGTGGGCCCAACATAATTCAGGAAACTGTAGAGAAATACAACTTGTAGTAGATTGTATAGCCACAAGGGGTCAAGCGAAAGCAAACCTGATTTTCACCACATCATGAAACCTAATTGACACAGGGAGAGAACACTGGGGAATCTCTGTTGCACAGGAAAGCATTTGTATGGTCAAAGTTTTCCTGAAGTGGCAGGAAATCATTAGTCAGAAACTCAGTAAGACTATAAGGCCAGAAAAAGCCACAGAGGTGAGTTGGAAGATGGCGACAAAAGATGTCCTGATGAAACTGTACCTAGTGAACTAAATTATCCATGTTTTTATGTAGTTTGGGCAATGCTGCAGATGTTATTTTTTCTGTGTGGTGTTTTGACTTTTGTTTTTATTGTGTTTTATTTTGTTTTTTAGATAGAAAAATAAATTTATATCTTTTAATGAGAGCACAGCCAATATAGTTATTGAAAGAAGACAACAGAGCTGCTCTCAGGGATAGAGTCCAGGGGACTGAGTGTTACTGAGACATTGGAATGACCAAGGCAAGTACTTCCAGCAGAGTTTGGTGCCATGGGAATATTTGTAGGCCCTCAATTCTGAACTAAATTTATTCAACTTACTAAATATGGGTTTGGGTTATTTAGCAGAAGCTATCCAAGTTTTTAACTTTCACTCTTTCTAAAATTAAATTAAATTTAGAGTAAAACTGCCTCTGTACATCACAAACCACAAAATGACTTAGTATAAAACCAAACTGCAACCTAAGGTGGGTGTCCAGCCTTTTTTCTTCTCTACCTCACATTATAAGAAGAGTTGTCTTGGGCCACACATTAAATGCACAAACACTAAAGTAAGCTGATGAGCAAAAAAAGAAAAAGGTCCCTGCATAATTTTCATAATATCTGTCACCAGAGGTAAGTAAAACAGTCCTCACATAATCCTCAGGAGGCTGAGGCCTGCAGATCGGCCTCCAGCCTGAATTTTAGCCAGCCACAGCAGCTGAGTTTCAGCCCATCATAGGCTGCCGGCTGATCAGACTGTGTGCATAGGTGGTAAATGCCTCATCCCATCTTGCCCAACTAAGGGATATTCTCTGTTTTTTGTTTGTTTATTTGGTGTTCCCCCCACCCCTATAATTACTGCTGGCAACAGTTGCTAGATAGAGTTCCCTGAACCTCTCCTGATGCCATTCTTTGGTCAAATAAACTGCTTAATATGTTTCAAATTTTTCTTTTAATATCTTAAAATATTGTTTTAAGAACTACATTACTCTTGTGAATTTAATTGTATAAATCATGTAATTTTGATGTACTATAAAAATTGACCTTTTAAATTCACAATTACACTACTCTTAAGTGTATATAACTGAATATAGAGAACATAGCATTCAATTTATATCTCAGTTCATTAAAATTACATCATAGTAAAACATTATAGGCAAGCATTATATTTTTTATATTTGCATATTTCTATCCCCTTTTCATATAATTACATCCTAACTATGTAATACTGAATTTGAAAGACATTAATCATAGATCTCATTTCTCTATAGTTATATATGTGCCTGTGTATCTATAAGTCTCTGAGTTTTGAAAATGTCTATAGTATTAACAACATTGTGGTGATTTTAGTAAATAATTGGTCAAAAATATCCTACCAGTTTTGATAATTAATTTTGAAAAAATAAAAACACATTGAAATGTATATGTTTATGTGACAGGCTGAACTTTAAAATATTGTTTTATTTGTATGTAAATTGATATTTGTAATAGAACTAAATGATGCTTGGCATTAGCTCTATGTTTTTGTTTTATGAATATAAGATTTAAGAATAATTTTTCTTATAAGCTGTACACATATAGGAAAGGTAGAGTTTAGCCTTTTGGTAACACACTATTTTTACTTCTCTTAGTTATATATCTAATGACATTAGTGGTCTGTCATCAAATATTATATTTTTTGATCTGAAAGCTTCTTACATTTACTGCAAGAAAAGAATTAAGTCCCCTAAACAGCAAGATGATGTGCTGGTTGGTTATTGGAGTCATTTGCATTCTCTGTTTTTGAAAAGCATAACTTAAATGCTTTCAAGAAGTTCCTTAATAATTATTGATGATGTTTTTTTATTTTTCAATTAGAGGCAGCTTATTTAACTTGGTATAATCATGAAGTGTTGAGAACATTTAAATATTCCAATATAGTTTTTACACAAACTATATTCGTCTTACTTTGCACGATATATGCTTGTACCAAAACTTTGAGCTATATTATTTGACTTTATTTATAGGATAGAAATCAATTAGAAAAGCCAACTCTTATAAATATAATTAATTGCTTGAGATTTGCATTCCACAAAAAAAGCCTTTTTTTTTATTCAATTCAAACAATTATTTTGTATGCATTGTTGTGACTACCATATATGTTCTAAGTTTTAAAATATATGATAGAAGGAGTCAGACAGGTGAATTGTAATGCCCCAAATTTTCTCTTAAGTTAGTTGCCTAATTAGAACAAGTTACAGCCTCCTTTGATATTTCTTAGTGATGGGCTTTTTGCTTTGTTACCATAAGACTCTTTCTGGAGCAATCCGTTCTTTGTTAGAAATGGGGACATAAAATAGGTTGGGTCACTAAACAACAATTATATTTTTCTATCACCTTCTACGATATGTTTGGATAATTCATATCCTAAAAATAGCCCATATAGATAATTTATAGTGTCACATTTTTCCATTAACAAATATATACACACACACACACACACGTGTATATATTTATATGTACACACACACACACACACTTGTGCATGTATTTATACACACACACTTGTGCATATATTTATATACACACACACACAATTGTGCACATATTTATATGTATACACACATACATACATATATACATGACAGGAAAGATTCAGAAGTTTGCTACACATTGATGTTGTATTGATTAAAGGACACCAACCCTTTTCAATTTCTACTTGTGTGTTTTAAAAAACAATGAAACAAAGCTTCTTATGCCTTTTATATGAAAATTTTCATGGATTTATAAAAGTGGACAAAGTGGCATAATGAACCTCAAAACATCCATTTTCACTTTCAACAACTAAAAACAAATGGCCAATCTCTTTTCATTGTTTATTTTTAATCTCCATGGTATTCTTTTTTTTTTTTTTTTTTTCCTTTTGGATTGATATAAGAGTACCATTAGATTACATTGTTTGCATTTGTTAGGTAAAGTCTAAGTTGTAGTTGAGCTGTTAACCCAGATGGTGTGTCATATACCCCCACATTGTAGCCATTGGGTAGTAGTACACCAAACTTCCTCCCTCCTCCCTCTGCCCTCTTCCCTCTCCCCTTTCTCTTCTGCTCCTTCCCTTCCACCCCCTCCCCCATTTCAATATAGTTGTCTTTTTCTTCCGTATGAAAGTGTTGTTCATCTATTGGTTTCATATTAGTACTGAGTACTATGGATACTTGCTTTTCCATTCTTGTGATACTTTACCAAGGAGGATGTTCTCCAAATCCATCATGTTAAGTACAAAAGATGTAAAGTCTCCACCTTTTTTAGTGGCTGAATAGTCTTCTATGGTATATATATATACACCATAGCTTATTAATTCGTGTGTGGATGGGCACTTGGGTTGATTCCACATCTTGGCAATTGTGAATTGAGCTGTGATAAACATTCTAGTGCAAACGTTCTTAGTAAACTGATTTTTTTTCTTCTGGGTAGACATACTGCTGTCAACATTTCATCCACTTCCTCCAGTCATGGCTTATTTTTTAAGCAAATCTCAGATTTCACATAATTTTCATTTTATGTATATTAAAACAAAAATATTTTATAGGTAAATATTATGATATTATCAATTTTAATTTCTTAGTGTGATCAAGTGTTTAGCCAGTGGTCACATTTTTGTGATTATAAATTAAAAAAAAAAACTGCATTAGCAATTTGTGTAACAGACTTATGTTACCTCTGCTTTTGGAGCTTTATTCACAGAATCTTTGCCTGAACCATTGATCTTAAATGTCTCTTCTTTTTTTTTTTTTTTCTGATACTAATTGTCAAGTTTCAAGTTTTCTACTTATGTGTTTATTCTGAGATGTTTTTGTATATGGCAATAGATAGGGGTCTAGTGTATATACATAATTTCCCCTGCAACATTTGTTGAAGAAACTGTTCTTTCTTCAGTGTATATTCTTTGTACCTTCATGAAAACTAAGTTGTCTCATTGTCTTTATGTGAATTTCATTCAAGGATCTTTCTTCTGATCTCTTGGTCTGTGTCTGTTTCAATACCCTGCTATTCTGGTTTCTATAACCTTGTAATACATTTTTACATCAGGTACTGTGATGCCTCCAGCTTTGACCTTTCTGCTCAGATTTCTTTGGCTATTTGGAGTCATGGTTCCATACAGATGTTAGGGTTGTTTCATTTGAAGAATGTCATTGGTATTTTGACAGGGAGTACAGTGAAATGGTAGATTGCTTCTGGTAGCTTGGTGATTTAAAAATATTCTTCTAATAATGATCATGGAATATTTTTCTGTTTGCGTCATTTATAATTTTTTTTACCAGTGTCTCCTAGTTTTCCTTGTAGAGATCAATAACCTACTTGGTTAAATTTATTTCTAAATATTTTATGTTTTGTGGTTATTGAGGTGGCTTTTTGATTACTTATTCACATACTTTGTTGGTATGTGGGAACACTATTGATTTTTGTACATTTATTTTTATCCTGCAGCTTTAGTGAATTATTTTATGTGTTCCAAGAGTTTTTTGTGGAATCCTTAGGTGTATCTTTATATAAAATTATATTATAGGCAAAAAAAAACAATTTGACTTCCTCTTTTCCAATTTGGATGCCACTTATTTATTTTGCTAAACTGTTATGGCTAGGACTTCTAGTGCTACAAATGAGAGTAATGAAAATGGCCATCCTTATCTTTCTTTAGTTCTTAGAGGAAAAGCTTTCAACTTTTCCCCATACATTGTCACATTTGCTATATGTTTTTTATTAATATATATTTTATTGTGTTGAGGTATGTTCTTTCTGTACATAATTTGTTGAGAGTTTTTATTATGAACTGATATTGAATTTTATTGAAGTATTTCCTGCATCTATTTAGATGACCATATAAATTTGGTCCATATGTTAATGAGATCTATCACATTTATTAATTTACATATGTTAAATCATTTTTATATGCCTGGAATAAAACCCACTTATTAAGACTGAATTGCTCACCTGTATTTTCCTGTATTACACTGAATTTTTTAGAAGCATTATGTTGAAGTTATTTTCAGGTACTTGATATATTTCTTTTTCTTTGGAATATTGTGCTAGAGAGTTGTGTGTGCTTTTAAAATTGTCATTTTCTTATTTGTTAATATTTCTTGTGTCCCTATTTGATATCTGCACATTTGTTGACACAGTCAGCTCTTCAAAATTTTTGGAGTAGCTTTTACAGGGCAAGATGATTTCCTATAGCTGTCTCCTATGGTGTCAGTGAGTAGTATGGTTTGGCTTTGGTCTTTGCCTAAAGTATATTCAAGTTTAGCTTCTATCACTGTTTAATCTATTTTATCCCTGCTACAATCATAGGCGTATTTGCTTTTTACTTTTTAGATTTTATTTTTTCAAGTTTTATTGAAGGATGACTACAAATAAAAATTGCATATATTTCCCATGCATGACACAATGCTTTGATACATTGTGAAATGATTACCACAATCAAAGTAATTAATATATCTATCACCTCACAATTACTTTTTGGTAGTGAAAACATTTATAATCTATTCTTTTATAATGTTTCATATAAAAAATACAGGATGATTAACAATAATCACCATGCTTTACAGTATATCTCTAGAAATCATTCATCTTTCACAACTAAAATTTTGTACCTTGTGATCAACATCTAGCCCTCCCCATGCTCCAGCTTTTGACAACAACTAATCTATTCTCTGTTTCCACAATTTCATGTTTGTAATAATTTTTTAATTGTTTTATTTACTTTCCGTTTAAAAATTCTTCTCTCCCTTAAGTACAGTGTGGTATGGTCAGGTTTATGTGTATTTTTTTAAAATCACTCTGATTCCATGTATGAAATATGTTAACAGGGCAAGTGCAGACATAGTGAACATAGATTAAGTCTATTGCATCATATGACATCATGGTAGCCTGTGGTTGATTCCTTGATACTTTAGAATCCATTACCCTTTGTGATGTTCTTGATATTTGTCGCACCTATATGGAATATTTTGATTACACACTGTGCATTAAACCATTGCCTTATTTTTTTATTTTTAAACTTCATATAAACTGTTGATATTATTCAAATGAATTAAGTCTCCTATATTTACTATCAGTAAATAGTTGCCCAAGGCTATTTCCTTGATTTTTTGGAAGTATTTAAGAAAACAGTATTATCTTTCTTTAGGTTGCAAATTCAAAACTGTAGCACGTAGACTAAAGCTCCAAACTGCAAAAGAAATCACCAGTCACACACATTTAAATATATCAAGTAATTTTACTGTTAATCTGGCAATTTTATTACCAATATCTGTGAAAAGCTTATACATCTCACCTTTTGTTTATTATGTAACTATTTTATTTGTGCTGATATTTTCTGGATGTGATCTGAGCAGCCTGATTAACATTCCATTCAGCTTGCTGGGCTTTAGCTCTTTATTCAGGGTTGGGCACACAGGGAAAGGGAAAAGAAGAAAACATTCTAAGTTATTTTAAGGCTATATAACTTAGAAATTACTTTTCTGTGAATGTAATCTCATGTTTGAAAATTCTTAATCAAGCAAAACAGAACTCCTCAAATTCAGAAAAAAATAGCATTTCCTTCTACTTACAGATATTTTTGCTGTGCAACTTGATTGCATTGATATTTGTAATCTGTAAAAATTCTAGGCCGCCTCTCTGTTGATGATGCTTGATTGTGAATGATGAAGAAAAGAATACAAGCATTAGTTTCATTTTGGCTTTAGGCACCATTTCAAAGAGAGACTCAATGAATAAAATATGTGGGAAAAAACTGCCTTCTACAAAGTGCTATAGATTTGATTAATAAAAATACTAATAATGATAATAACCATCTTTCTGATTCCTTGAGTAATGGGAATACAACAATTAAAATTGGCTACTTCCTTTTTTCCTCTACCTCTCTTCTCACACTTACCCCTCAATTTTTCAACTAACTCTTCAGTGAATGTTACAATTCCTCTGTAAAATCATATGATCATCAAATATATTGGGTAATTTTTTTTGTTTGGATTCTAATCAAACTTTCTATTACATTTTATTTTACTGGCCACAGCTTCTTATTTTGAATTTCTTCTATCATGATTTGTTTGGTATAATACTCTCCTAATTTTTCTTCATTCACTTCAGCATTTCTTCTCTATTTCTTTATGTCCTTCATAATACCTACTTCTGTCCCTTCCCAAACCTCCCACTACCACCATCATCACCACAGCCCCATCTCAGGCAACCACAGATCTTATACATATGTACATTGTCACAAAGAATTTGCTGGCATTTTCTAAAATTTTATATAAATAGATGGTAAGCATTCCTCCCACCCTCAGCTTTTGTTACTCAAAACAATTGTTTTAGAATTTGTTCATGTTATTATTTGTATTGATAGTTAATTTTTTTCTATTAATGATAAGTGTTCTATTGTACAAATATATCATAATTTGTCTATTCACCCTTGAGGCATATTATTTTGTGTCCATTTGTTGGTTTCTGCAAATAAGCTATTTTTTTTTCACGAAGCAGAGGATCATAGTTTTGATGAAGTAGATTTTGTTGTTGATTTTATTTATTTGTTTTACATTATATTTAATTGAAAAGTAATGATTGTATATATTAAGTACAATGTCAAGTTTATATGCAAGCAAACATCGTGGAATAATTAAATCAACCTGTTAACACACACTTCATTTACTTATCATTTTCTGATGATAGAAATATTAATTAGAACATTTAAAATATGCTCCCTATCAATTTTTATGGATTATTGTTTTGGCGTGATAACTAAAAAGTCCTTGTTTAAGTCACAAAGATTTTCTTATTGTATTAGTTTTAAATTAAACGGTTTATTGTGTAAGTTATGTAAATTAGATTGCATTGTGGTTTAATTTCCATTTAGCTGTTGACTAATCATGTTAAAAATTTATAGCTTTATGTTGTCTATAATTTAGACAACATTTCAAATCGATGTAGCAGGGTTTTGAAAATCAATTGATTGTGTATGTGCATATTTTAGAATCTACACCAGTACTACTTTTGTCTATCTTGATACAAATATAATTTTATATCAATTGCTATAGGTTTATGTTTTGAAGTCAAGCAGTTAAAATTTTCAACTAACTTTGGTACTAAATTTGATAGTATTTCTACTTCATCTAAATTTACAATTGTTCATTGTAAGAATATCGGCGTTAACATAACATATAGCCTCATCTATCTGACATCTACCTATAATCATACAATATACAATTCATATTTTTTGTATTTATCTTGAATCCTGCCATCTTTCTAGGCTTACTTATTACTATATTGAGTAGTTTGCAGATTCAATTCTATGTAAATAATCTTGTTCTTTTTGAATAAAGATATTTTTTACTTTTCCATTACTAATTTTAATAACTTGTATTTGTTTTTCTTGCCTTATTGCACTGGCTAGTTGTAAGAGTACACATTCTTGGCTTATTCCTAATCATAGAATATGTTTTTCAGTTTTTCAAAATTTAGTGTTATCACAGCTGTAAGTTTTATGTATACATGTCTTATTGGTTTAAGGTGTTTCTTAATGTTTTGGTGAGTATTTTTAAGCAAGCATATATTTTGAATTTTATGGAATACATGTTATGCATCTATTGTGATAAACATAAGGATTTTTCAATTTCTATTAATATAGTAAATTATAGTGTTTGATTTTTGAATGATAAACTACTTTACCTTCCAGGAATAAAGCTTCCTTGATCGAAATATATAGTCATTCCTCACTTTAAGGTGGGGATACATTTAGAGAAATGTGTTTTTAGGCAATTCATCATTATGCAAACATTAGATAGTGTACTTACACTAATGTCAATGCAATGGTATGGCCTATTGCTCTAGGCTAAAAACTTTTACAGCATATCACCAAAGTGAATACTGTAGTCAATTGTAGCACAAATGTAACTATTTGCATTTCTAAATGTAGAAAAGGTATAGCAGACATGTGGCATAAAAGATAATAAATTGTCACCTACATAGGGCACTTCACATGAATGGAACTTGCAGGACTGGAAGTTGCTCTGAATGAGTCAATGAGTGGTGAGTGAATATAAACTCCTCACACATTACTGTATACTAATGTAGACTTCACAAACACTGTACACACAAGCCACACTAAATTTATACAATACATTTTTCTCTTTTTTCAATAACAAATTAACCTTCGATTACTGTAATTTTTTTTTACTTTATAAAATTTTAAATTTGTTAAAGCTTTTTGTGTAATGATACTTAGCTTAAAACACAAACATATTGTATAGGCATACCAAAATATTTTATTTCCTTACATTATTATAATATAAAGTTTATTATGTTTTTTTTTACTTTTTAAACTTTTTTACTAAAAGTGAAGACAAAAATAAACACATTAGCCTAGGCCTACACAGGGACAAGATCATCAATATCTTCTACCTCTATATCTTGTCCCTCTGGAAAGTATCCACAGGTAATAACACCCATAGAGCCTGTGATAACAAAGTCTCCTTCTGAAATAACACCTGAAGAATCTGCTTGAAGCTATTGTACAGTTAACTTGTTTAATAATTAGAGGGAATATACTCTAAAAAATCAATACAATGTATAATATAGTAACTATATAAACCAGTAACATAGTCAATTATTATCATTATCAAGTGTTATGTACTGTACATAATTGTATGTGATACACTTTTATGCACCTGTCAGTGTGGTAAGTTTGTTTACATTAGCATCACCACAACATGTGAGCAATGCTTTGTGGTATGAGTTATGACAGCTATGAAGTCACTAGTTAATAAGTTTTTTAGCTCCATTATAATCTTATGGGACCACAATATTTCTTTAAATGGCTCAAAGGCATATTTGACCCATAGTTTGAATTTTTTCAGTGCTACAGCCTGATTTGTTTAAGGTCTACCTATAAATTCTAGTTTATTGTATAAACAGGTTTTTGTCCTCATTGCAGAAATCTAAGAAATCCCTTATTAGAAGTTCACCAAAAGCAGGTCTTGCTGCTATTGCCACTCCTACTTCTTTTCATCTAAAACCTCCAAGGCTTGTCCCCAAAGCTCTTATGTAGTGACTGATACATTCAAAAGCAAGGCCCCAGATCTTACAACACTCTTACTCCTTTGCATTCTCACTTTTTGTCTCTTCTTTCTGTTATTCGCTTTCTTCCTTTCCTTTTAGCAAATATTTAGTAAACCACCTTTGTAGTGTGGTTTGTATACCAGGGTGTTCACTCCTCAACAACACTGGCACTTGTTTTATGAACTTTACAGTTTAGTTACAGAGGTTGATAATAATCAATAATCTGTAATTCAGGGATTAGCATAAAATTATGCTATGGTATAAAAATGCAAGAAACTTTATGATTGAGCTATATGAAAAAAATGTTTTCATTTTTCACTAATGGCAGTCCTGGGGGAAAGCTTTCTGGGTTCAAATCCTATTTCTACAATTTAATAAATTTAAATTAAATTTTCTCAAATTTAATAAATTTGAGAAATTGAACAAGATGCCTAACTCCATGTGTCTTAATTGAAAAGTGAGGATGATCTTAGCATGTACCCCATAGTATCATAGTGGAAAACATAATGAGATAATATATATAGTGTTAGAAAAGTTTATGGAACATAAAATGCTTAATAAATAAAACTAATTATTATATTCCTGTTACTTTTATTTCTATAATCAACACCAACTACTAAACTTTCTAGAGAAAAGACATAAAGACTCTCATCATATTAATTAAGTTTTAATTATGGTCTACCCTGTTTATCTCCACTTCCCTCCTCCATACCTGGATACTTGGTTATATTCTATAAACTTGGATTTCATCAAGATTTTGGTTAATGGTTCTAGTAGCTATTTTAATTTGGGATTTACTATAAATACTTGTCAGTATGTCAACTTTCAGTTGACTCTAATAATCTTACATAGTACCTTTTCCAGAAATATAATGTTAGCTAATTAAAAGTGCTATCAATAAAAGTGATGGGAAATAACATTGATTTTCCAATAACATTTAGCATTATTGGGGTGGAGAAAGATGGCGGCCAAGTAACAGCTTCTTTGCAACTGCACACAGTGAGATTAGGTAGAGAAGACTCCAGACACCTCTGCCTTGTGGTCTCTTCCAAGAAACATCCCTTTGGGGATAAAGGGAGGCAGCAGGAGACTTCTGGACTCTAAGAGGAGGACAAAAGCAGTGGAGGAGTGGCAAGTGGTTGTTTTCCATCTCAGGCTGTGGCACCTGCCATGACTATATCTACAGCAACAAAAAGATTGCAGATGGGGAAGGCCTTCCCTAGTAGTCTTGTTTTTTTGGACTAGGCCACTTGGTTGAATTACCTTGGGCAAGTGTATAAGTGACTTTGAGCCGTGTCCAGAGTTCGGGAGTGAAATGTTGGGCTAGAATAGAGCTGTGGGCTGCACACCCATTGTGGGAGAGCTGCCCTGCAGGATCCTCCCTCAGGGTCCCATAGTGAGGCCTGTGCTTGGAGACCGTGGGCAAGTGATCTCGTGACTTTGAACACTGCCCAGAGGTTGGGTCTGAGACTCCAGGGATGAACAGAGTTTTCAGTATTAGGCTGTAGGAGAGCTGCCTTGCAGCCTTGGCCCTCAGAGGCTTAGAGTGAGGCTGATTTTGGTGCACCTGATAAGTGGGCAACCACTTCAGGAGAAATCCCATGACACATGGTTTCCTGGAAAAGCCTTGGCTTAGCCAAAAGCGGGCTGATGAGAGATTCAGGCTCTTAACCCTGGGGGGTTTGAGGGGAAAGAAGTCAGCAGAAGCCTCCAGTCTCCATCTTACACAGCTGCATCAGCATTGTGATTAGCATCTCATACCCGAGAAGATCTCCTGTTGCCCAGGCAATATTCAACAAGATATATATATTGCTTGTGAGTTTTTTTCCTCTCCGTTTATTTCAACTTTCCCCCCCTAGATTTTTCTTTCTATTTTCTTTTTCTTCATTTTTCTAAGTGTAAATTAATTTTTCATTGTTGCCTTCTTTAGTGATAAGAACTTAATTTTTGCTATTGTTTTTGCCTCTGTTATTTGGGTTTTCCCCCAGGTTTTCCCTGTAAGGTTTTTTGTTTGTTTTGGTTTGAATTATAATATTTTTGTTTTTCCTCTCTATTTGCTGGAGGTGGAGTACTGTGTCTGCTCAAGTTGGCAAAGAGCTGTAGAACTGAAGAGAACTACCCAAACCAGTACCCTCAGAAGTTAGGGAGTTTTTAATGTTGGGTCTAAATACCCCACTGTACACATTTATTACTCCTATCTCCCTCTTTCTATGCCTCTCTTCTTTTTGTCAATATTGTCTTTTATCGCCCCCTTTCCTTTCTCTTTTTTCTTTTCTTTTATTTTTTTAATCTTTTTTTTCCTTCTTGTTCTTTAGTCTTCTCATCTTTAGGTCATAGGCATGATAACTTAAAGAGCAAGAGAAAGTGAAAGGAAAATTGGGGCTTGTAAACAGACAAAAGAAGACACTCATGAGGAAGAAACAGCAGAAAATCCTGGCAATGTGAAAAATCAGACCAGCGCAACCCCCCAAGGGACCATGAGGTAACTACTACAGAGGAGTTCACCTATAAAGAAATGTTAGAAATTACAGAAGGGGAATTTAAAATACATATGATAAAAACAATGAAGGAAAGTGCTGAGAAAGAGGAAAATAACCAAAAGGAAATCCAAAAATAGAATCAAATAGGAGATGAAAGATATGAAGAATATAGAAATGATATAGCAGAGCTAAAGGAATTGAAGCAGTCAATTGGGGAACTTAAAGATGCAATAGAAAGTATCAATAGCAGATCAGACCATGCAGAAGAGAGAATCTCAGAAGTAGAGGACAAAGCTCTTGAGATAATTCAGTTAAAGAGGCAGAAAAAGAGAAGATAAAGCAGAACATTCACTGACAGAATTATGGGACTACATGAAGCATTCAAACATATGAGTTACAGGTATACCAGAAAGAGAAAAAGAATGCCCCAAGAGAATAGAAGCCATACTGCAGAATATTATAAATGAAAATTTCCCAAATATCACCAAAGATTCTGACACACTGATTTCAGAGACATATCAGACCCCAGGTCACCTCAATTCAAATAGAGCTTCTCCAAGACACATTATGATGAACCTGTCTCAGCTCAATTCAAAAGAAAAAATTCTGCAAGCCACAGGACTAAGCATCAATTGATCAAATCCATCAAGGTGACTACAGACTTCTCAAATGAAACTTCAAGCCAGAAGCCAATGGTCATCTACATTTAATCTACTTAAACAAAACAATTTACATCCCAGAATTCTATATACAGCTAAGCTAATATTTAAATTTGATGGAGACATCAAATCTTTTATTTCTATAGAAACACTGAGGAAGTTTGCCACAAGATCAGCTCTATAGGAAATACTTCAACCTATTGTACACACTGATCATCAGAATTGACCACCAGCAAAGTAAGCACCCAGAAACTAAAAGACAAAACCTAGCTTCTACAATAATGTAAAAGATAAAATCTAGCAATGAATTTCCACAAAATAAGATGAATTGAACTCCACAACACTTATCAATTATCTCAATAAATGTTGATGGCTTGAATTCCCCACTGAAGAGGAATAGATTGGCTGATTGGATAAAAAAAAACAAGTCATCCATTTGCTGTCTGCAAAAAAAAACCTAGCCTCAAAAAATAAATTAAAACTCAGAGTTAAAATATGGAAGACAATTTTTCAGGCAAAAGGAATTGAGAAGAAAAGGGGGGTGGCAAGCTTATTTTCAGATATAAGTGTATTTAGAGCAACTAGAGTCAAAAAATACAGAGATGGACACTTCATATTGCTCAAGGGAAAAATACAACAAGAAGAAATTTCAATTCTAAATATTTATGCACCCAACTTAAATGCTTCCAGGATCCTGAAACAGACCTTAATTAGTCTGAGCATTATAATATCCCATAACACCATAATAGCAGGAGACTTTAACACTCTAGACTTTACAGAGCTAGACAGATCCTCTAAACAGAAACTAAACAAAGATACAAGAGACCTAATTGTGACCCTAGAACAACTGTGCTTGATAGATGTCTATAGAACACTCCATCACAAAGCTAAAGAATATATGGTCTTCTCATCAGCCATGGAATATTCTCCAAAACTGATCATATCCTGGGACACAAAAAAAAAACCTCAACAGAATTAAAATAATTGAAATTTTACCTTGTATCTTCTCAGACCACAGTCATTAAAGGTGGAACTCAATCCCAACAAAAACATTCAACCCCACACAAAGCTATAGAAATTAAACCTTTTGCTGAATGACAGTTGGGTGCAGGAAGAGATAAAAGAGGAAATTACTAACTTCCTTAAGCATAACAACAATGAAGACACAAGTTACCCAAGCCTGTGGGATACAGCAAAGGCAAACCTGAGAGGAAAATTTATCATTTTTGATACATATGTCCAAAAGACAGAAAGAGAGCACATCAACAAGCTTACAAACCATCTTATAGAATTGGAAAAAGAAGAACAATCTAAACCTAAACCCAGTCAAAGATAAGAAATACACAAAATTAAATCAGAGATCAGTGAGATTGAAAACAAAAGAATCATTCAGAAAATGAATGAAGCAAGTAGTTGTTTTTTTGAAAAAATAAAATAGACAAACCTTTGGACAGACTAACCAGAAATAGAAAAGTAAAATCTCTAGTAACCTCAATCAGAAATGATAAAGGGGAAATAACAACTGATGCTGCAGAGATACAAGAGATTATCTCTTAATATTACCTGAAACTCTATGCCCATAAATATGACAATGTGAAGGAGATTGATCAATATTTGTAATCACACCCTCTCCTTAGAGTTAGCCAAGAAATAGATCTCCTAAACAAACCAATTTCAAGCACTGCAATCAAAGAAACAATAAAAAATCTTCCAACAAAAAAATACCCTGGTCCAGATGGCCTCACACCAGAATTCTATAAAAACTTCAAAGAAGAGTTTATTCCCATACTGCAGAAATTATTCCCAAAAAAACTGAGGAGGAAGAAATCTTCCCCCAACAAGTTCTACAAAGCAAACAGTACCCTAATACCAAAACTAAGAAAAGACTCGACTAAGAAGGACAACTTCAGACCAATTTCACTAGTGAATATAGATACAAAAATTCTCAACAAAATCCTAGTCAATAGGCTACAGCTTCTCATCAAAAAAGTCACATATCATGATCAAGGACATTCTTCCCAGGGCAAGGCTGGTTTAACATACACAAGTTCATAAACATGATTCACCAGGAAAACATGATTTTCCTTCTATTCATTCATCAATAGAAGGATTCATCAATAGAAGGAAAAACAAAGACCATATAATCCTCTCAATAGATAAGGAAAAAAATCCTCTTGTAATTAGAACACTGAAGAGAATAGGCATAGGTGACACATTTCTTAAACTGTTCAAAGCTATCTATGACAAACCTGCAGCTAATATTTTACTGAATGGAGTAAAACTGAAAGCTTTTTCACTTAGAACTGGAACCAGACAAGGTTGTCTTCTATTGCCACTACTATTCAACATAGTGCTAGAAGTTCTAGACAATACAATCAGGCAAGAGAAGGAAAGAAAGGGCATCCAAATGGGAGCAGAGGAGGTCAAACTCTCCCTTTTATGCTGATGATATGATCTTATACTTAAAGAACCCCAAAGACTCCACCACAAGACTCCTGGAAGTCATCAAAAAATATAGTAATGTCTCAGAATATAAAATCAATGTCCACAAGTCATTCAACTTTGTATAAGCCAATAACAGCCAAGATGAGAGGCTAATTAAGGACACAACCCTCTTCACCATAGCCACAAAGAAAACAAAATACTTAGGAATATACCTAACAAAAGAGGTGAAGGGCCTCTACAAAGAAAATTATGAAACCCTAAGAAAAGAAATAGCAGAAGATATTAACAAATAGAAGAACATACCATGTTATGCTGGGAAGAATCAACATTGTTAAAATGTCTATACTTCCAAAGCAATCTACATATTCAATGCCATTAAAATACCAACATTGTATTTCAAGACTTGGAATAAATAATTCTTAGTTTTGTATGAAAGCAGAAAGACATCTATATAGCTAAGGCAGTTCTTAATAATAAAAACAAATCCAGGGGCATCAGCCTACCAGACTTTAGGCTGTGCTACAAGGCCACGGTGGTCTACCAGACTTTAGGCTGTGCTACAAGGCCACGGTGGTCAAAACAGCATGGTATTGACACAAAAATAAAGACATAGACATCTGGAATTGAATAGAAAATAAGGAAATGAAACTAACATCTTACAGCCACCTAATCTTCAATAAACCAAGAACATGTACTCTGGGAAAGAATCCCTATTCAATAAATGATGCTGGGAGAACTGGATGTTCACATGTAAAAGTCTGAAACTGGACCCACACCTTTCTCCACTCACAAAAATTGATTCAAGATGGATGAAAGACCTCAATTTAAGGAATAAAACGATAAAAATCCTCAAAGAAAGTATGAGAAAAACACTTGACGATAGCGGCCTGGGGAAAGACTTCATGAAGAAGACTTCCGTGGCAATTGCAACATCAACAAAAGTAAACAAATGGGACTCAATGAAACTGAAAAGCTTCTGTACAGCTAAGGAGACAACCACCAAAGCAAATAGTCAACCTACACAATGAGAAAGGATATTTGCATATTTTGACTCTGACCAAAGCTTGATAAATAGCTTCTACAGAGAATGCAAATCAATCCAAATTAAAAAAAAAAAAAAAAAAAAAAAAAACAGCTAAAAATCCCTTATATCATTGGGAAGCAGAGATGAACAGAACCTTTTCTAAAGAAGACAGACGAATTGCTAGCAAACATATGCTATTATGTTCATCATTCCTAATTATTAGAGAAATGCAAAAATCCAAACCACCCTGAGATATCATCTAACCCTAGTGAGAATGGTCCACATCACAAAATCTCAAAACTGCAGATGGTGTCATGCATGTGGAGAGAAGGGAATACTTTTCACTGCTGGTGAGACTGCAAACTAATACAACCTTTTGGGAAGGAAGTATAAAGTACTCCCAAGGAACTCATACTAGACCTCCCATTTCATCCTGCAATCCCATTACTGGGCATCTACGCAGAAGAAAAAAAAATTATTTTACCATAAGAACACTTGCACTAGACTGTTTACTGCAGCTCAATTTACGATTGCCAAAATGTGGAAACAGCCTAAATGCCCACCAACCATGGAATGTTTTAACAAGCTGTGGTATATGTATACCATGGAATACTATTCAGCCATTTAAAAATATGGAGACTTTATGTCTTTTGTATTAAAATGGATGGATGTGGAACATTATTCCTAGTAAAGCATCACAAGAATGAAGAAGCAAGAATCCTATGTACCCAATTCTGATATGAGGACAATTAATGACCTAGTACATGGTGGGGGTGGGGCAAGGAGAGAGCAAAGAGAGGGAAGGGGGGTGGGAAGGTCATGGTGTGTGACACACCTTTTGGGGGCAGAACACAATTATTAGAGATACTTTACCTAGCAAATGCAATCAATGTAAACTGGTTCTTTGTATCCTCAATGAATCCCCTATAATAAAAATAAAAAATAAAATAATAAAAACATTTAGCATTATTCACCTAATCTAATGAATAAAACTTTTTTATAATGACGAACAACTGCAAAACTTACATGTGGCACACACATTTTCGATTTTTTTTCCCTGAAATAATTATCAAAAGTATGTTTTATTATTTCTATTCAATGTGCAGATAATATTTTAGAATATAATCTTAATATCTCAAATCTGGGACTTACTATTTCCCTTCATAAGCTCATCCTCATTCTTCCCAGAGTCTGTGATTTTTTTCACCTCTAATATTTCATCTGCTGCACAGCAGCATTCTTTGCACATTCAATAGCATCAGGAACTCCCTAGGTCTGTACACTATCATTTCTGTGAGTGCACATTCTCAGTCCACTGACGATTTGCATAGAGCCTGCTGTCACTTTGTGATTTCTCTGTAGTCTTTTTTTTTTTTTTTTTCCTCTTCTTGACAGCTGCTTCAATAGCACTTTGCCATTGGATTGGCTGTGACAAGGAGAAGATGTGACATGTTCAGATTCTGATGACACAGCAAACTGCAAATTACCCATTGGCAAAATGAAGTCTATTGCTGGCAAATAGTCTCTGGAATTCTGTAATAGGCAATCTGGGCATTGCAGTACTCTAGCACAGCAGATGCTGTTGTGTATAACAGTTCCATTTTCTAGTAGTCAGAGTGGTAATCAGCCATAGCAAGGTATTCATGACTGCCCACCATAAACAAACATATCCTTCCCTCACTCCAAGTGACTCTGGTGATTCATGAGCATAGCAGAGTTACATTAGGTATAGGCTTGAGGTACTGACATTATTACAAATTCCACACTTATATTTCTCTGAAACTTCATTAATTGATTATTTTGTATTTTTCTAGTGTTGCCTGTACATTCAACAAGACAAGTCAGTTTTGATCCAATAAAGGTATCTATTTTAATGAAATAACATTTTATATTGTATAATTTTACTATTAAGAGGTAGTATCACTGCAGTTTGCTCCAAAGATTGCAAGTGTTTATAGCACTCTAGAAGAGATGTAAGAAATCTATTCTTATGCTCAAGTATGGAAGCTTTAAAGACTTGATAGAAATGTGTTTAACAATGTTTTAAATCAAAACAGATAAATTTTATTATGCAAGGTGAACACAAAGTTTGTGTGCAATTTAAGTTAGTTTACTATTTAAATTGCACATGAATTTTATGACCACCACCTTGAATTTTCAAAATGTCTGTTGTGAGCTTCTGGAAGGCAAAGGAGGTGACCTTTTCACCAATTTGTCTACTATACACATCAATATGATTCTAATATAAAGTATAAAACATTTACCTTATGCAAAAAATAAATTATACAAAGACTGCTGACTTCCATACTATAACAATGCTTACCTTTGACAACATTCTATCACTAAGTCAGATAAAAGGTCTTTGAATATAAATGTTGAACCACAGTTACATATTTATTTCATGTTTAAGCTTTTTTTGAACTTAACATAGATAAAAATAATATCAGTGAAATCAGAAAGAGTAAGCTTTACAAAATCAACAAGATACTTTTGTTAACACAACAGAACTTAAAATTTAAATGGTCAGGATGATTCCCTCACTGTAACAAGTGGTCCTTGCGTAAGACAAAGTGGAATATCATGCTCTCAGCATATACAAACATCCAGATGACATTTTTTCACCCGAAGTAATAAATTTCACAGAATAGGGAAAATTGACTACAAGTCAAAACTCTTTTTATTCTGTTCTAAGGCATATGAAGTGATTTGCTCTCTTTGTAAAATTCCTGATGCTCCAAATTCCATTTTAGCTATCTAAAATTTGGTCAGAAAGGTGTAAATACTGAAAAATATTGAAATGTATTTTTTAAATGGGTGAATTGCAAGGCATGTGAACCAGATCTCAAAATCTTCCTAAAGAAAAGACGATGTGATTTTTACCTCATTCTTTCTCTCTTCTGTATCAATCACTCTCAGGGAAGCCAGCTGTAATATTGGAAAAAGTCCATGTGGCAAGGAACTGAGGCCTCCTGTCAAAAACCATGTGAGGGAGCCATTTTGAAAGCAGATCCTTCCATCCCAGCCAAGGATTCAGGTGACTGCAGTCCCAGTGAACATCTTTACTGTGCTCCCACAAGAAACCCTAATCCAGAGTTACTACTAAGCCATCCTACTGCTCCTAACCCTCAGACTGTGTGCAATGACAAATATTTGTGATCTAAATAGCTAAGATTTGGGGTGATTTGTTATACCACAATAGACATACTCTTAAGTGAAAAATCAAGTAGTGAAACATATGCACACAATGATTTTTGTTGTTGTTGTTTAAAAAGTATATTGCAAATATAGGAAAAAATCACATATAATTTTATCTCTTGGTGGGATAATATCTTATTTCTTTTTAATTTCTATTTACTTTCCTACTTATTCTATAATAAATCTCTTTTTTTCTATCATAAAAAGAAATTAAAGTTATTTTTTAAAAATTTCCAAAGATAATTGTTTCCAATGCAAACAAAATTTTACCTTTGTGTTGTGGAGTCCTCATGTGTAAATCAGTTCAAAAGGAATAAGCATATCACTATGAAGAAATGAGGTTAAAAAGGCAAAAATTTCCAAAGAGAATTGTTTCCAATGCAAACAAAATTTTACCTTTGTGTTGTGGAGTTCTCATGTGTAAATCAGTTCAAAAAAAAATAAGCATATCACTATGAAGAAATGAGGTTTAAAAGGCAAATTATAATCATTAGAATCAAGTTTCAAAAATATGATATAAGCTCCAAATAAAGGGACTAAGTCCAGAGAAAAGAAAAATTTCTCTTTAGCAAAATACATAGCCCTTAGACCAATAATTCTAAAGGTAACCAAGATAATGAATTAGCCTTCCTTGTACTTTATTATTTTTAATTTAATATTATTATCATTTTGCTTACTGATTTTATTTTTTGTTTTTTGAAGTAGTGAATTAAGTGAAGAAATGATGTAATCAAAGTGATGTGTTAGGTCAATGGTAATTACCTCATAAATATTTGTTGCCAAATTCATATAAGATAAAAATGATTTCATTTTATGCTTGTGTTAGAGCCCTCAGGATTGAACTCTAAACCATTAAGAAAAGAAGAAAGCTTCTGTACAGCTAAGGAGACAACAACCAAAGCAAAGAGACAACCTACACAATGAGAAAGGATATTCGCATATTAAAAAGCCAACAATCCCATATATCAATGGGCAAGAGACATGAATAGAATCTTCTCTAAAGAAGACAAGACGAATGGCTAACAAACATATGAAAAAATGTTCATCATCCCTATCTATTAGAGAAATGCAAATCAAAACCACCCTGAGATACCATCTAACCCCAGTGAGAATGGCCCACATCACAAAATCTCAAAACTGCAGATGCTGACATGGATGTGGAGAGAAGGGAACACTTTTACACTGCTGGTGGGACTGCAAACTAGTACAACCTTTCTGGAAGGAAGTATGAAGAAACCTCAAAGCATCACTCAAGCTAGACCTCCCATTTGATACTGCAATCCCATTACTGGGCATCTACCCAGAAGGAAAAAAATCCTTTTATTATAAGGACACTTGTATTAGACTGTTGATTGCAGCTCAATTTACAATCGCCAAAATGTGGAAACAGTGTAAATGCCCACCAACCCAGTAATGAATTAACAAGCTGTGGTATATGTACACCATGGAATACTATTCAGTTATTAAGAAAAATGGAGACTACATTCTTCGTATTAACCTGGATGGAAGTGGAAGACATTATTCTTAATAAAGCATCACAAGAATGGAGAAGCATGCCTATGTACTCAATTTTGATATGAGGACAATTAACAACAATTAAGGTCATGGGGGGGAGGAAAAGCAGAGAGAGGGAAGGAGGGAGGGGGGTGGGGCCTTGGTGTGTGCCACACCTTCGGGGGGCAAGACATGATTGCAAGAGGGACTTTACCTAACAAATGCAATCAGCGTAACCTGGCTTACTGTACCCTCAATGAATCCTCAACAACAACAACAACAACAACAACAACAAAAAAGAAAAACATAGGAGATAGTTCCCAATATTGGTAGGCAATGTGCATAGTTACGGGATTATGGAAGAATTGTCTATTAGAGGAAATTTGAAGATATTAGGTGATTATACAATTTAAATTCATAGTAGATTATAGAATAAACATTCTAATTGTTAAACTGATTTTAAGTGTTTTATTTAGGATTTTATGCTGTTTTTAGCTTTATTAAATTTGCGTCATGGAAATTTCTTGCTTTGGTGAAACATGAGATTCTAAAGATAAAAAATTGAATCTAAAAAAACAGTGTTGTATAAAAACCAAGGAAAATATTCATTTAAGCCTTATACAATTATATGTACCTTAAAACCAATTAAAACCACTATTCTTAAAACTGAAATAATTTATTCTAAAAAAAATAAATGTTAGAAATGTTTTCATACATGAAACTATATCTTTCAGGGTCAATGAAGTGCACCTGGTAAACTGCTTTAGCTGATTAAAAAAAAAAAAAGCAAATAAGAACAAGGCAGCAGAATGAAGGTCTTTTAGTCCGTTAAAAAAAAAAAAATTAGTTTTTGTCACTGCAGCATTCAAAATTTAGAAGTGCAATGTGTCCCCTGTTCCTACTCTTCTGCCTTTAAAAAAATGTTCTTTGATACAAAGAAAAGTATTTCTAAATATGTAAAATATTTCAGGAATATACTGTAAAATGAAAAAGATATAATCATGTTTCTTCAAATTATAGTATCTCAAATTCCAGCTGATGAAAGCTGAAGGTGTTTTTGATAGAAATCTGCCTAAAATTCCAGAGCTATCACCAGACTATATGATGTGTATTTTAAGTGTGAATCAAGTTGTATCTAAAATTGTGCAATATGGTATCAAGTTCTTGATGTGAACTTCAGCTTGACTGTTATTGTTATATAGGAATCCTACTAATTTGTGTACATTGATTTTGTAACCTGAGATTTGCCTAAGAATGAATATAGTTAACAATGGAAGTAAAAGATCTCTACAAGGTGAACTACGAAACAGTGATGATAGAAATCTTAGATAACACAAGCAAATGCAAAATCATCCCATGCTTAAGGATTGGAAGAACCAACATTGTTCAAAGCCCATATTGCTCAAAGTAGTTTATACAGTTACCACAATTCCCATCAAAATACCAAAGTCATTTTTCACACAACTAGAAAAAATAATATTAACTTTCATGTAGAACCAAAAAATGGAGATCCTGACAGTGCAGCAACCAACCCTCAGCCTCAGCCAGGGAGTCCCAGCCGCTTTCAATGGAGAAGCCCGGCCAGCCACAGCCTCAGCACCATCACAGCCACCACCATCCGCACCATCACCCCCAGCAGCAGCAGC
>CAUYPK010007743.1:0-28531 GCA_963574355.1 Loris lydekkerianus | reverse complement strand
CACCCCCCCCGCCACGGCGATTAACAACATGAGAACCTGCCACCATTTGTCCCACCTCCCCCAACCCCTAATTTTTTTTTTTTTTTTTTTTTTTTTTTTTTTTTTGTGCAAGTAAAAAGTCAAAACTGGAAGACTTTATTTAAAATGCATCTACAGATCTGGCTCGGCGCATGTGGCTCAAGCAGCTAAGGTGCCAGCCACATACACCTGAGCTGGCAGGTTCGAATCCAGCCTGGGCCTGACAAACAATAATGACGGTTGCAACCAAAAAATAGCCAGGTGTTGTGGCGGGCGCCTATAGTCCCAGCTACTTGGGAGGCAGAGGCAAGAGAATCGCTTGAGCCCAGGAGTTTGAGGTTGCTGTGAGCTATGATGCTACGGCACTCTACCCAGGGCGAGAGCTTGAGGCTCTGTCTCAAAAAAATAAAAAAATAAAATGCACCTACTGATCTGCAAAGCAGATCTTTTTAGTAGCACATCTGACAGAAAGACTTTATTAGATAATGGAATGGATTTTAAGGGCTTTCATATACTTCTCATCCAATTTATGGAGAAAAAGAAAGTAAGGCCTCATTTACTTAAAATTGTACACAATTCTATAAACTATAGTTTAAAAGTTCAGAAGAGCAGGGAGTCAAGTCCTAACTAGTGAAGAAATAGTCTTTCTTTCTTGGTCACTATGCATTCAGTAGACTTTGAAAATCAGGGAGGAAATACAATACTTTGAGGCAGACACAGGAATTGTTTCTGGACCCTCAGGAAAAATGAAATGCTATAATTAAAGAAAAATCAGCATGGAAAATATAAATAGGAGAGATTATGAGAAAAGTGTGAGAAATCTGAAGACACTAGCAAATTCAGAGGAGACAAAAATTACACAAAATAACAAAAACTAATGATGATAACATTAATAAGCAACAATAACTAATAATGGCTAACACTTATTAAGCATATAAAAAATGCCAAGTATTCTGCTAAGTGCTGTACATGCATCATTTCATGGTGGTGAGGATAAGGTTATCCCATTTTGTAGGTGAGGAAAGTGAGAAAAGGTAAGTAACTTACTCAAAGCCACATGAGTAGTAAGCAGCAGAGCCAGTTTTAAACCTGGGTCTGTCTGGCTTCAGTACCTAAGCACTTAACCATTACACAATCCTGACTCACGTTCATATATAATATAAACATCATTAATAATCACTAAGTACCCCCATGTGACTATGTTTCAGTTAATGTTAAGATAAAGACTCAAAGGAAAGCTGGGTGTTGCCACTATGACTCTCAAAGTCTATCTTTAAGTGGCCAATGAAAACCACTTCAGAGACAGGCAATGAGTACATACTGGGGGCATTTGGAAGATTTCTAGCATGATCATGGTAGTGGGATGGGATAGCAACCCAGCTGAGTTAACATGTACATGTGACCCAGGTATGGAAGCATATTTTATGTAACTATATGTATGAGTACATATATAATTATATATATATTTTAAGAGACAGACCTTTTTCTCCTCTAAATTGGTCAGGTAAATGTAATGATCTTATAAATGTGACAATTATTGTGCATTATCTTACCGTGTCTGATTTTGTGTGTGTACATGCCTATTTGTTAGTTCCTATACCCAATGATTAGTGAATATGGGCTTTGAAGTCATACAGACCTAAATTTAAATCTTAATCAAGACTCTACCACTTTCTAGCAGTGTGGTTTGCTAGGTTTCAGTTTCTTAATCTATAAAATAGTGATGTACCGTATATACTCGAGTATAAGCCAAGTTTTTCCTTGAGTTCGGGTTTTTCAGCACAAATTTTGTGCCAAATAAGCTCGACTTATACTCGAGTATATATGGTAAATAGATTTAACAAATTAAGTTGCTATGAGGATTCAATGATAATGTATTTAAAGAAACTTAACAGTTTTTGATAGTTTTTTGGGGGTAAAACTGTGTCTTACACTCCTCTGACTTTACCACAGTCTCTCATACCCACCATTAAAATAATATTGGTGCGTTGAGCAGTATCTCTATTTACTTTCCCCAAGGGAAAAATATATACTTCACTTTGACACTAACACACTGTGTCTCTGGCAATCTAGTCTGACCAAGAAACATCATTTGGCACCCTGAAATCTGCAGCAGCATCCTGCTTCCTGGATGCTCCCAGCAGTTCTTTCTGATACCTTGCTGTTGCCCAAGAGGTACATGATCATCAGTTAGTGGAAGAACATCAGAGGCACCACGGCTGCATGTCTTCTTTCCCTTGGAGTTTTGGCTGAGACACTGGCCAATGCAGCCGGGTGGAAGAGTATGATGGGGCACCAGGTGCAAACAAGAGCTGCCAAGAACACAAACCTTCACAGGGGACTGTTAACGAGCACTCCGACTAAAAGCAGGGTAAGAAGCTCAGGTGCAAACTCTGTCCTCCTTGTATATTGCAAGAAAGGAAAAATACTCATATCAAGCAGTTTTCTTATAATCAAATTGAGAGATGATTTTAATATTCAACAGTAACACTGGGAAATCAGGAAGTCCATAGTTAAGATGCCATTCATACTTCATTTCCACAATTCCCTTACCTTTACCAAGAGGGCAGGGGAGCTGGTATACAGAATATTTCCAATGTATTTTTTTTTATTATTTTATTTATTTATTTATTTATTTGCAGTTTTTGGCTGGGGCTGGGCTTGAACCTGCCACTTCCGGCGTATGGGGCCAGTGCCCTGGGCTGGGCTTGAACCTGCCACTTCCGGCGTATGGGGCCAGCGCCCTACTCCTTTGAACCACAGGCGCTGCCCTCCAATGTATTGTTTTAATAATAAGATAATCTCATTCTCTCTACCTTTGGGAATATATCAATAAAAATACTCTATTTATGTTAAATCAATCCTCTATGTCAGAGATTAAAGCAAAACAAAACAAAAATTACAGTAGCTCCATCAATTCTCTGACATATAGAAGTATAAACCCACTTAGAGATTTGGAATCAAATTTAATTTGGGTTTTTCTAAGTTATTTACTCAAATATTCCATTACTTTTCTGTTTTTCTTCTTTTTTTTTTTTTTTTTTTGCAGTTTCTGGTCAGGGCTGGGTTTGAACCCGCCACCTTTGGCATATGGGGCCAGCTCCCTACTCCTTTGAGCCACAGGCGCGGCCCCTTCTGTTTTTTCTTTTGTCAATTAGAACTTGAAGTGAAAGTCAAGTGCTAGCTAAGGATAAAAAACAAATAAGAAAATCCCTTATTTCAAACTGTGAAGAGGGGCGTCTAGCAAAGCAAACCCTGTAATGAGGGTTTATGTTTGCACTCTGAAAAAAGAAAAAAAAATTTGAAAGCTTTTATTTTTTCTTCATCAATGAAGAGTAATATAAACATTAAAATAAAGCTTCTAATAATTCTGTCATTTAAAGAGCAGAGGCCCCTCTGAGAAATAATCAAACAGTTTTAGAAATGTGAGTTCTCAACTGGAGGTTAAAAGGTACCCAAAACAACCAGGCCTAGTACAGTTAATAGCAAGGATTTACTAAGAGCATTTGCAAGCAGATGGGCTGCCACAGAAAATAGAAAATGGTGACAAAAAATACATACTTCACTCTGACACTAACACACAATGTATGCCCAGTTAGGGTAAGGGGTTTCTTTTAAAGCAATTCAGGGTGTGGTATGGGTGTAGATCAGGAAATGGCAGGGCATGCTAAGACAGAGATCAAAGGCAGTCTGTTGGAGACTTTGTATAAGGTCAGAGGGTTATCTGCTAGAAATCTTGGGTAACCTGGAAGGAATGTTTCAACAGAACCAGAAAAGTAAGGAGAGTTCTATTCTTTGCTTAATGAACGTGCAGACTCTTTGGAGCAAGAGAAAGACTAACAACAATGAAAATATTATACCCTAAATGTATATTAGCATCTGCTCTTTAGGATAGAGTGGCTTTATTAGAAAGTTCCAGGAAGTCATATGTACTTTTGTAGAAATTGGTTAATTCAAAGAGAAAAACTTTTTTCAGCTCACTCTGCTATATCACTCATAGGATCTTATTATATGTGAAAGTTCAGTAAAGCATTTTGAAAGTTAGAAAGGAATCTTTGCATGTAAATTCTGATTATTTATATTCACTTTCCCTCTCCTTTTATAGGAAAATCAAGAAGTGAGTCTTCTCCATCATTACCCATGGAACTCAAAACAGTATTATGGAAGGAAAATAATTTGTGAGTAGACTACTTGAATTTAGATACGGCTCTAACTATCACTAGTTGTTTTGTCCTTGGGAAAAAAATTTTCTTGAATCTTGCTTTCTAAATCTAAAAAATGGGAAAATAATACTTATCTGATAGGACTGTTAAAAAGACAAAATAAGATAGCACATGTACAAGCACCCAGCACCGTGGTATGAAACAGATTCCCGGTAAACATTAGTCTTTCTACTCTGTTACAGATACCCTGTCCCCAGATACTTTACAAGGAGTTCTGCTAAACATTTTAACTACCACCTGTTTTCTTCAAAACAAGCACTTGACTCTTAATAGTCATAAATAGTCACGCAAAAAAGACCCCTGGGGCCTGATGTCCCAGAAAAACAAAAAAGTTCTCACATTGGGCAACAGCAGCAATTGCTTCAGGCTATAACAAGCCTTTCTAAAAGCTAAATCCCTTCCTGCATGTTTTCACAATGTTACTTCACATCCTGAGAGCTTTGTGTTCTTCCAATTTTTTTTTCCATGCAAGTATCAGACACATCACCTTTTCCTTTCTCAACAGGTCTTTATTCAACAAGACCACCCACTGCATTCAAATATCAGGAATCAGAAAAGGTCAGGTTCAACCATGTACAAGGTAGTAAAATCTCAGAACTAAACAGTAAGTCCTTCTTAACCTCTTAAAATCTGGATTTCTGTGCTTTGTCTTCTTGGAAATTGTAGACTTGCTGATCCACCAGTTCAAACTTGTCTATGTATTTTTTTCACCTGCATTATCAAAGAATTTAACCATTCTACCATGTAAAAATCCATTCTACCATGTGAATCTCAGACTGCACAATTTAATAGAGCAGTGCTTCCCAACCTCTCCCATTTCATGGTAGAGACAGACCTAGACACATGACACCTCTTGGAAAGCTCTCAATTAAACGGACTTAAGTATGGATGACTATAGATGAGGCTGTTGGTGCTCAGGAAAGGATATCCCAAACTATGGGGCTTTGGCATGCTGACTACTTTGAATGAAAGGAGACTGTAAAGCCTAGAAGCAAAGTCTCTCTCTGACCTTCTCCTGCCTCCCAGAATTCCTCTTCCCCAAGGCAGGGAATAGAAACTAGAATTATTTTATCCCACAGCAAGCCATAAAACCGAAAAAGATCACCCACTTTCTTTTCCCTTGAAAACCCTTATCCCTGAGGGGTCCTCAGGATATCCTTCCCACATCTGGGAAGAAGGCAGGCACCACAGACAGGCCTAGAAGAATCTGAAGAGACAGGGCTTGCCAGGTTTCCCCCTGAGTCTATCACCATCAGGTCTATAATCTAAACTTAGTTCCTAAAACTAACCTCTCTTTGATTCCACATTGATAATGTTGATCGGAAGCTTATCTTCCCAGGTGCAGAATAGAGACAGGACGCAATCAATCATTCTTCATTATACCCAGGGGTATGTGCACAATGGAGTCTTCCTTTACCCCCCCCCCCGCCCCCTTCCCTTAAAACATACAGAGTGCTAATTAGAACCTCCAAAGAATGTAACCATTTGCCTGCCTGCCCACTGCCGCCGCTCCCCCCTCCTCCCCTTTTTGTCCTCTCCTTTTAAAATCCCTCTTTGAGAGCACAGGTCACAGATGCTTCTGTGGTTTGTGCATTTCCCTTAGGTCCTCTAATTTTGACCTAATAAACTTCCATTGATTGAGATCTTTGCCTCACTTATTTTGGGTTGGCAGACCCTAAGCTTAAAAACAGACAATTTTCCTTAGGTCGTGGAATATTCATTTCTGAAGCCTTCTGCGTCACATAAAATGTGGATAAAATAATTTTGTTATTTTTTCTTTCATTGACTTGTCTTTGTTATTAGAGTGTCAGCTGCAACCCTTGTGATGGGTGAGGAAAGGTATTACATTTTTTTCAACCCTGCAGGGCTCAGGACATGCCACCCCAACATATGTCTATTTGGCAAAAGGATTACTTTGAGAAACTTAGACACATAAGAACCCTGAAAAGGTATCCTTTTGTAAGAGAGATTTATATTTATAAAAGAAATCTCCACTTGTAAAGGTATGTCCCTCCCTGCACCAGGAAGATAAAGATGACTAAATCCTTAGAGACTTTTAATCAAAAGAGACGGCATGGACTTAAATTTGCAGTAACAAACTTTACCTTTGTTTTGTTGACCTAGGAAGAGGCACAAAATACAATTTAAAGAGTTTAATTATGCCAAAGTGAGGACAGCTGGCTTGGAAGACTCAAACCCTACTAACCTTAGATATAAGCTCCATTTGGCCTTTGTTACAAGTAGGTCTTAAAGGCAAAAATAGGGGGTTATAGAGTGGGCTGATACACAGCTGTTTGTCAGGATTCTCAAAGGTAATGTTGCTCCAGTGATTGGTTATACTTTTTTTTTTTTTTAAGCCAAAAACTTCAGGATGATGGTTGTATACATTGCTATAGGGTATGGGTTATAGTGTCCAAAGTGGCATTATTTAGGATAATTTACAGCTACTTGTGGCAATTGCAAGCAGTTTTAAGAAATGAATACATAGCTCAAAGGCAGGAGTAGGTGTGACTACTGTGAGGGGCGTAAACCCTTTCCCCATCTCACCTCATAGAACAAAAGGCCTACCTAGCTCCACCCTAAGAGTTGCTGTAAAGATCCCAGCCTGCCAAAGCCTTCCAGCAACCTGCGGAATCTCCCTCCCCTATACCAGTATAAAAACAAGCCCCCAACCACTCTCAGTGCAGCTGCCATCTTTGCCTAGGCAAGTCTCAATCCCCTTTCCTTAAACTTGGCCTGGACCTCTCCTGGTCTTGTCTCTGGGTACACTGCCAAATCCCTTTCAACTACTGTCTTATTTTGAGGTCTTCACTGGGCCTGATAATTTATTTTTATTTTTTTTGAGACAGAGCCTCAAGCTGTCGCCCTGGGTACAGTGCCATGACATCACAGCTCACTGCAACCTCAAACTCTTGGGCTTAAGCGATTCTCTTGCCTCAGCCTCCCAAGTAGCTAGGACTACAGGCACCTGCCACAACACCCAGCTATTTTTTGGTTGTAGTTGTCATTGTTGTTTGGCAGGCCTGGGCTAGATTCAAACCTGCCAGCTCTGGTGTATGTGGCTGGCGCCTTAGAGGAGCCAAGTCGGGGCCTGATAATTTTAAAGGTCTTACCTTCCTCAGATGAAAGTTCTTTTCTCAGTTTAAAAATGTTTTTCCTGGCCATCTTAGCTGAGCCTTTTTCCACACTCTTTTTTGTTTCAGAGAAGATGGTATTTAAGCTTGAAGTTTAAATGGTCCCTTTGAAATATACTTTAGAGATCTGCTTATCTCTCTGGGTTATCATCTCTAGTGTATATACACACACACACATATATAGGAAATATAAATTTATTAAACTTCCCTTTTTCTCTTGTTAATCTCTTTTCTTACAGGATGTTTCAGATAAAAACTTGTGAAAAGTAGAGGAGAACATTATTTTTCCACCTCTGTACTACAAAAGGTGAAAGTACAAGCAGTATTGAGAGAAAGGGTACACACATAAAAATAAACCTATTTGCCAGAGTACAGAAACTTTAACCATCTAAATAGAATTGTTTCAATTCTGTAGCTCAGGTCAATGTCCACACTCCCTCATAGTACTGATCACTCCCCATTCCTATCAGACCTAAAGGAGAAAGTGTACTTCAGAAAAGTAACCAACATTTGACTTGGCACAGCTAGTACTCAACATGAGGATCACAAAACCCTATGTCAGTGAATTAGGCATAAAATACTAATTGAGTGTCTTATACTTGCCAGATATGATCATAGATAATGAGTATTCAGGTTTAAACAAGGGTATCTGCTCTTGAGCAGCTCCCATTTTAATGGGAAAAAAGGACAATAAATTAAAATAACTTAAAAGGCAATTTCAATAGGTCATGTAGTTTAGTACTTCTGATGTCATGAGAAAGCTGTTCACCACCTCCCAGGTAGTTTACTCAAGGGGGGGGGTAAAGAAGGCTGAATTAATTATAGAGATTGACCCAATTTGGAAATTCAATTCTCACATTTCTGTCCAGTTGCTAGGGTTAGCGTCATTGCCTCCATCCTTTGGCAACACACAAAAGCAACCATTTATAGGGAGATAATGAAGACCCAGACAATATAAAATTACAGAGCACAAAACCAGAAATCAGAAGACCTAGGATCTATTTCCAATTCTGTCACTTAATGTTCACAGAAACTTAGGTAATTCACTTAAAACTCTTGGAGCCTTTCTTCATTTATTCTATCCTACTTCATAGGGTTTTAAGGAAGTTTTAAAAAGGCAACATAAAAAAGAACTTGAAAATGTTTAAAACAATGACCAAATACTAACTATAATTGCCTACTCAAAATGTTTACAGAAAGACTTAAATGAGAAAAGAGTAGCTACATTTCAGACCAAAATGAGTCTCTGCTCCTGTATATCAGGTGTTTTGAAACTTTTGCTTCTATTTTGTTGTCCCAAAGTGCTCACTTTTATGGGAAATAGATCCCAAAAAGTGATGTCAGAACTTACAGAGTGCTTTTTAGTGACTATCCTCAACCTCACTGAGCCAGATCAGAAAATTATTTTCTGAAAGGTATTTTATTTCTCGGTCTATTGCCCCACAATTAAATGTCCTTACTTTATGAGTTATTTTTGCTAAGTATTTTCAATTAGGAGGTAAAAAATAAGTATGAAGTCATCTCTCTTAGCCAGTAAGACATTAACAGTCAAGCACTTTGATAATTTCTCTTCCTGAAATACTATCCTTTTATTTTCCAGGTATTTCTATGCCACTATCTTAAATTCAATGGCCTGTGGGGTATGAGGGCCAAGTAGATAGAAAGTTGGGGAAATACAGGGAAAGAGTGAGGAGCACTGGGACTGAAATTGTGAGTACAGGAGTCATCTAAAGGGACAGTTCTTTGCTACCTCTAGCTTGCTATTTGTAGAAAAGTAGGTCTAGTTTTGCCAGGTCTTTATTTTAGAAGATTCCAGAAATCACATTTTTGTGATGCCCTCTGAACTTTATTTGCAAAATACTAGTAGTTACCTGGGTCTACTATAAACTGAAAGAGATCAGAGCATACCACCCCAAAATAAGCCACCTTGGCATAAGGATTATTTTGAATTGAAGACAACTGAGAAAAAGCACAGCAAAACTCTCTGCCCTCCCCCTATTTGCCTAAAAACAGAGAGCATAAATTCCTTTGTGAAAGTGTCCTCCCCCCCTTTCATATAAGAAGGGCAAAATGACTCTTAATCCCCTGAAATGACTCTGGATTCTTATTAGCCCAGAGATGGTAAGAGAAAAAAAAATCTGTATAATAAACCTTACTAAAACAACCCTTATCTTCTATTAGTTTCCTTCATATGTTTACCTTCTCACATTTTACCACCTCTAAAAAGCTCAAACCCCTCCTTTTTTTTTGAGAGAGAGAGAGAGAGCATCTCCTGTTACCTGGGCCAGAGTGCAGAGATGGCATCACATCTCACTGCAACCTCAAACCTGGGCTTAGGCAATCTTCCTGCCTTAGAATCCTAAGTAGCTGAGCCTACTTTCATGTGCCACCATCCCAGGCTAATTTTTCTATTCTTTGTAGAGACTGGGGTTTCACAATGTTTCTCAGGCTGGTCTCGAGTTCCTGGCCTTAAGCAATCCACTCACTTTAGCTTTCCAAAGAGCTAGGATTACAGGAGTGAGCCACTGCTTCAAAGCCCTCTTAGTCTGGTCACATTTCTACAATTGATCACTCTTTGTTTAAAATCATGTGTAAGATCACAGGCCTAACTACTTTTTTGTGTCTTCACTTTTTTCTTAAGAAGCCCTCTCTCTCTCTCTATGTAATAAACTGTTTCTCCTGTTAGTTTAACTTGCAGGGCCCAGCCACTGAAACTAGGATGGCAGAGAAAAACTTTATTCCTTCCCTGCAAAATTCATACCGTAGATTTCTTCAGGCAGTGAAAAGATGAGTTATTTTTTTTAAAAAGTATTTATTGATGCCAAGATATAATTTATCATTATTCTAATAAGGGGAAGTCAATATTAAGCTGGGCCTTGCAAGCTAGAGATGGGAGAGGGGACATTTCAGACTGGGCAAACATGATGTACAAGGATACTGAGATAGAAATATGCCTGGTATATAGTAGGGAGGATGAGGAATAAACAGACTCATTTTGGTGAAAGATAGGATTCCTTTAGAGAAGGAATAGGATAAGGATGGGGGAAAATCTGTGAAATACATTGAATTCTACAATTTTTTTTATAAATAATCTTTAAAGGATAGCCTATAGATCAGGGGTCCTCAAACTGTGGCCCGTGGGCCACATGAGGCGGTGTGATTATATTTGTTCCCGTTTTTTTTTTTTTTTGTTTGTTTGTTTTTTTACTTCAAAATAAAATATGTGCAGTGTGCATAGGAATTTGTTCATAGTTTTTTTGTTTAAACTATAGTCCGCCCTCCAACGGTCTGAGGGACAGTGAACTGGCCCCCTGTTTAAAAAGTTTGAGGACCCCTGCTATAGATAATGGAGAACCATTATGAGAAAGGGGATCATGGCATTTCATATAGTGTCAAGGATTTATATGTTACTGTTTTTTGCACCTTTTCAAAATAGAAGATAAGGATGAATGATGATACATTATACTTAAAGAGTTCTGAAAAATTTCCCAATAAATGCCAGTTTAACTAACCATACTGTAAGTTAACTCTTGGCAATGTGGTGGTCAGGGCTTTCAAAGCAAAAATTAAATGAGCTCTAAAGAGCTTTTTCTTTCTGATCAATAAACATTAGAATTTAAAACCCAAAGAAAAGGCTACTGGACAGTTTGGCACATTGACAGGTTCATCATCCAGCATAGTTCTCATCAGACTGTCTGACAGTTGGGAAGAAACTGAGTGAGGAAAGCTGGCCTCATAAAAGTCTTTACCACTACAAAAGCACCAGAATGCACCGTCATCCATATTCATCTTATAGAGACATCAGAGCCATTTTTGTTTTCTTCTACAACAAATGATTCTGGGGCGACCAGTCCAGTTGATACTCTCATTTCTACAAACGAACAGCCAGGAGAACAGAGATATTGACTTTCACCATAACCTACAACACCAAAATGCCTAATTCAATTAACTTAGCTCTTTTAGAGAAAACATCCTAGAGAACAGAGTTGGAAAAAGCCATATACATATTACTAAAGAACTTAAACTTTATTATAAGGCAATGAGGGAACCATTAATGAATTCTGGCCAGGTAAATAATATGATCTTAAAATTGTTAGAATTTTAAAGAACACAAACTTGGTAGTAATATTCAGTATAGACTGAAGTATGAAAAAGGTCACCAGTAGGGAGACCAACTTAGCAAATTTAGAGTTGGGAACGAGCATGGTATGTCTACAGGTTAGTGAGAAGACCAATTTAGGCCTCACAGGGTAGAAGAAGCACTGGGAACAGTTGTTGCTAGTCTCTTACAGGCAGGTGTCTTTCTCGCTCACATATGAACTCTCACATCTACAGATGTGCACTTCCCACACACAGTCTCTGCTTCTGCTTACCAATTCTTTTCTCTTCCTTTCAGAAAATGTCCACAGCATACAGATGACCAATAATTACTACCCTATCCCAAGCTCTGGATGACTTCTCAGTTACACTGCTCATCACCATCTGGCAGCTTCCCTACACCATTAAGTTGCAACTCTTGGCTTGGCACCCATAGCTCAGCAGGTAGGGCGCTGGCCACATACACCGAGGCTGGAGGGTTCAAACCCAGCCCGGGCCAGCTAAACAACAAAGACAACTGCAACCAAAAAATAGCTGGGCATTGTGGTGGGCATCGGAAGTCCCAGCTACTTGAGAGGCTGAAGCAAGAGAATCGTTTAAGCCCAAGAGTTTGAGCTATGACTTCACAGCACTCTATAGAGGGTGACATAGTGAGACTCTATCTCAAAAAAAAAAAAAAAAAGAAAAAAGAAAATCTTGAGAAGAATCTATGTCGCTCAAAAACGATTATCTCTGGTCAGGTGCAGTGGCTCACACCTGTAATCCTAGTACTTTGGGGGGCTGAGGTGGGAGGATCCCTTGAGCCCAGGAGTTTGAAATCAGCCTGAGCAATATAGCAAGACCCCATCTCTACAAAAAATAAAAACATTAGCTGGATGTAGTGGCACATCCATAGTCTTAGCTACTTGAGAGGATGAGACAGGAGGATGGCCTGAGCCAGGAGTTTGACATCACAGAGAGCTATGATTATGCCACTGCACTCTAGCCTCTCTAGACTGGCTAACAGAGCAAGATATTGCCTTTTTAAAAACAAAAATAGAAACAAAAATAGAAACTGCCTTAGCAAAGGCCATCACATCAGGCCATAAAATGCTTGTTTAAGCACGTATAGGCCATCCTTGTTCAGGGTTTCCTCTGATTTAATTAGCTTAGGCCAGTTAGGTTGACAAAACTGGTATGGTGTATTAGTTACAAAGCAAGGATGGAGAAAAAGTGGCTTCTCTTAGGTCAGTTGGCAGAGCAGGGCAGGCAATGACAGATTTTTTTGCTATAGCTCAGAAAGAAAAGAAAATAAAGTTACCCTAGGTAGAACACAGAAAATGTTTTCAGCCAAGTAGAAGTGGTGGCCACTTAAGATTAGCAAATGCTTAAGATCAGCTGGTACCGATTGAAAGAGATTGATCATCTGACTAAAAGTAGTATATATGCACCCTCTGATTGAAGCAAACTACTATATATTAAGACTTAGTTTCAAGGCTGGGCATGGTGGCTCATGCCTGTTAATCCTAGCACTCTGGAAGGTCAAGACGGGTGGACTGCCTGAGCACACAGGTTCAAGACCAGCCTGAGCTAGAGTGAGACCTTGTCTCTAAAAATAGCTGGGCATCGTGGCAGGCACCTGTAGTCCCAGCTACTTGGGAGGCTGAGGCAAGAATATCACTTGAGCCCAAGAGTTTGAGAGGTTTCTGTGAGCTATGATGCCTCAGCATTCTACCAAGGGCGACAAAGTAAGACTCTGTCTCCAAAAAAAAAAAAAAAAAAAAAAAAGACATAGTTTCATTTAAGTAAAAAATGATTGTTCATTTTCTAAAAGATTTCATAAATCTTTAAAAATATAATTCCCTATAGCTAAAAAATTAAAATTTCAGATATTTAATAATGTTTATATGATTTTTCTAGGAACTTACATATTATTTAACATGAATTAACATGTTTATTTCAATAAATCATATTCAAGCTTCATAAATGCTATTTACATTTAATATTTATATATCATTATGTAATCTGAAACCCAAATTACAAAGCCCAAATAAAATTAGCATAGGCAAAGAAGGTGACAAACAAGGATTTTGAAAGAACTTACAGCAAGCAATTTAACCCAGATTCTGACAATCATATACAGACTTTTCTTAGCATTTTTTCACAACTCAATCTACTACTATGCTATGTGCGTGTGTGTGTATTTGCTTTCTTAATATACTGTTTTCTGAACCTGTAAGACACACTGTATTTTGTTTACAGTTTTATCTCTAGCACCTAGAATTGTGCATGGCTCATAGCGGGCACTTCTAAATGATGAATGAATTGCTGGTGAAAAGGATATAAGAATGGAATAAAGTATGGAATATGTCAAAACCTGCCAGCCTTTTATTACTGTCCTATAACAAGCTTCATCAAAAAGAATATAGATGCAACATATACAACATCAAAATTTTAATTATTGAGAATAGTTTATTATAGATTAGCAGTTCTCAAACTGTGGGTTGCGACCCACAGGAAATGTATTAAAAGGCCGCGGCATAGGAAGGTTGAGAACCACTGCTATAGATGATAGAAGATTCTATTTCTGTTTATGTTGCTGATTCAGGAACATGTACAAAGGCAGCAACTTTCCTATGCTTTTTACCATCTGTGAAGCAAAATTATTCTTTCTCGTCATTTTTTTTTTTTTCTGCAGTTTTTGGCCAGGGCTGGGTTTGAACCAGCCACCTCTGGCATATGGGGCTGGCGCCCTACTCCTTTGAGCCACAGGCACGGCACTCTCGTCATTTTTTTTTTTTTTTTAGGGGCAGTATGAAGATGAACCAATTCTTGAAACTGCACAATTGGTCTGCTTAATGCAATACAGAATCTAACTAAAAGTTGAAAGCAAAGAGGATTACAGGCTAAGTTATAAAATTATGACTGTGTTTTATATATAGCTTATACCCCAAATAAACTCATACTAGTGTTGAAGATACACACACACACACACACACAGAGTGAACTATAATTTGAAGTAAAAGGTCAACAATACAATAGGAAAGAGTTAGTCTAGGTATTATAATGAGTATGTTAGAGAAATATTAACTCTGGAGGAATTAAACAGTTTCATGATGAAAACAGTATATGCACTAGGATTTTTATAGGAAGAAATAGAAGAGGGGATAATTTGGAGTATAGGGAGCAGCAAAACTATAAAAATAATGCAGAGAGTGTATAAATTTTAAAAGTCTGGTCTCACATAAGAGGGCCAAGGTAGGATAGTCAAGGAGAGATGTCATAAGGCATTAGAATTTCATACCTCAGGTGATAAGAAGCCATGATTTAATAGGAAATACATATTTGGTCCTTGTTCATGGTTCTTGGCACAAAGCTCTTAAAACCTTTGGAATCTCCGGTGATAAGAGTATCCTTTTATATGATAAGGAAATGATTGGTGGCTGAGGCCCCCTAAATAGCTTCCATAAGGGGCTTGTCATGGGCAAAACCAAGGCAGGGTTAGAGGGTTGGAAATTTTAGTCCTTCCTAGCCACTGACTTCTGAGGGGCTACAGTAGTGTTTTTTAATTTTTCTAATCTCATGACATGCTTGAACCTATAGTTAAACTTCCATGGCACACTTAAATTATGTTGATAAAAAAAATAAAAAGCAGTAAAAAGTATATATACTTACTGTGCTTTGAACTTCCTTTGAAAGTAATTTAGTTAATGATCTTTTAAAAATTGTGCCACAGCACACCAACTGAAAATAAAAAAATCACTTGGCTACAGACTGAGCTAATCACCAGTGGCCAATGATTTAATCCACTGTGCCTATTTAATAGTCTCCATAAAAACCCTTAACCACAGAAAGCTTCCAAGTTGATGAACACATCCATGTGCTAGAAGGGTGGTGGGCCTCAAGAGGGCATAAAAACTTTATATTCCATGGGGCGGCACCTGTGGCTCAAAGGGGTAAGGGGCCGGCCCCATATGCTGGAGGTGGCAGGTTCAAACCCAGCCCCAGCCAAAAACTGCTAACCCCCCCCAAAAAAAACAAACAAACAAAAAACATTTATATTCCTCACCCCGTACCTTGCCCTATGCATCTATTCCATTTAGTTGTTTCTGAATTGTATCCTTTATAATAACCCAGTAACAGTAAGTAAAGCACTTTTCTGAGCTGGTAAGCCATTCTAGCAAATTATTGAACCTCAAGAGAAGATCATAAGAATAACCAATTTGCAGCCAGATGTAAGTTTGGGTAACCTGGGGACCCAATACTTTCCACTAGCATTGGAAGTGAGGACGATCTTATGGGACTGAGCTCACAAGTGAGAATTGTCGGGTCTGCACTAACTCTGAGTAGTATCAGAATTTAATTGCAGAATACCCGGTTGGTGTCCAAAGAATTAAGAAAATTGGTTTGGGGCGTGTCAGGGATGTTGTAAACAAAAATAGCCCAGAGAAATCATTCAAGAGGAAGCAAATGATCAGGTGTGTATTTCAGGAAGCAATGTCAAGGACTAGAGGTAAATGATTAGAAATCAGGAGAAGATGACCTGATGTAGGGCAGTGGGCCTAGGAGTAGATAAATAGATGGATCACCAAATATTGTAGACAAAAGGACTAGGTAACCAAATAAACTGGAGGTGAGGGAGAGAAAAGCAATGATTTACTTATATTTCCAGCCTGGGATTATAAGTATGACTGCAATACCACTAACTAAAACGGGAAACAAGGGGAAGAAACACGAAGTAAGAAGAAGACATACAGAGTTTTTGAGGAAAAGAGAGTCCTAAAGACAGATTTGGAAGTAGCCCTCAATGAACTGAGAGTGAAGATAGCAAGGGTGGGGGGTGGATGTGACTTTCAAGTGAAAGCACAGTGTAAAGAGAAAGCTGGGGGTAGAAGTGTATTTATAGGACAAGTGGTGAAGTAAGGAGGAAGACAACAATGAAGGAGACAGAAAGGAAAGAAAGCAAAGCATATCAGGAGAGAGCAGGATCCAAAAAGCAAAAAGAGCAGGGAGAGGTCAAAGTATCAAATATGACAAGTGAACTGGAATGAGAAATAAAATGATGATGCTGACTCTGGTAGTGAAAAAGTTATTGGTGACTTTTGCAGAACAGATTAAGAAAAACAGTGGGAGGAAGAAGATGATTACCAGTAAGACTCAGGAAGAAAATAAAAAAGTAAAGACAGTGAGCACAGACAACGTTTTAATAAATTTTGAGGGTAAGACGAAGGGTCTCTAATATTGAGCTATAAAACATTGATACTGGTCAGGTGCCGTGGCTCACACCTGTAATCCTAGCACTTCAGGAGGCTGAGGTGTGAGAATCCCTTGAGCTCTGGAGTTCCAGATAAGCCTGAGTAAGAGTGAGATCTGTCTCTACTAAAAATAGAAAAATTATGGGAGTGGGGGACTAACACAGGGGAAAAAAAAGAAAAAAAATTAGCTGGGCATTCTGGAGGGGGCACCTGTAATCCCAGTTACATGGGAGGCTGAGGCAGGAGGATCATTTGAACCCAGGAGCTTAAAGTTGCTGTGAGCTAGGCTGATGCCATGGAACTCTAGCCTGGGTAAAAGAGTGAAACCCAGTCTCCAAAAAAAAAAAAAAAAAGAAAGAAAGAAAAAGAAAAACATATTAACTTCTACTAAGAATATGGGGAGTGTATCCATAGGCATTTTTACAAAACTTACCACAGTTTTTAATAAGTTTATAATCAGCAGGGTAGGGTAATTAGGAAAATATCCTTGTCTCAGAACAATGTTTGAAAATAATATTGAGTTTTGGGCAATGCCTGTGGCTTAGTGAGCAGGGCCCGGCCCCATATACCGAGGGTGGTGGGTTAGAACCCGGCTCTGGCCAAACAAAAACAACAACAAAAAAAATAGCCTGGCATTGTGGCGGGCGCCTGTAGTCCCAGCTACTCAGGAGTCTGAAGCAAGAGAATCACTTAAGCCCAAGAGCTGGAGGTTGCTGTGAGCTCTGACACCCAGCACTCTACCGAGGGTGACAAAGTGAGACTCTATCTCTAAAATAAAATAAAATAAAATAAAAAATAACACTGGGCTCTATTTTTCTACAAGTATGCCATGGCAAAGTACAGGTTTACAGTATGAAGGTGTATTATCTCCCCTGAATTTGCATTCAGCCCCTTCTTTAATGGACACAGCCATGGTCCTGGTGGACTTCTCCTCCAACTCATTACAACTATAGCATACTTGAATAAAAATTATGAAGAATCTTAGAAAGACTGCAACTATTATCAAATTTTGGTAATTTTGATGCAATTTAAAAATACACTTTGTTACTTGTAGAACATTATTCAGAAATTGTTCCAATATTAGATTGCTGTTTTACACATAGAAAATGTCTCTTTATCTAAAAGTTAACAACAAAATAATATGTATCCAAAATAGGATTTGGATGCTAGGTACATTGCCTAGTTCTGGGGAACATTTGAGAACAAAATGCTATTCACACTGAGGACATTTAGGTGATAAATAATAAATGACAGTGTGCCCATTTTTCTTTGTAAAGTCTTAAATAGTTTTGATAAGAAGGAACATCATCATTAAGTATTTATTAACCACCCACTAGAAATGTTTAGTTGAAATACACTAACCAGAACTGATGGGAAATTTTCATTTCATGTGTATCTTTTTGATTCCAAACTATAACAATCCTTACAGTTCTAAAAAGAGCAATTGTGGACTTATGAGTAGTTTAGAAAGATTAAGAAACAGTTTTTAAAATTCGTCCCTACTTTTGCTTTTAACTCTACGTGAAGATTTCTAACCTCTTACAGACCACAAACTACTTCTGTAAATTAGGGTAATGGTATCTGCCCGCCCACTTAAGAGGGTCATTTGAGAATTATGAGATAATGTTCTTATAGCTCTTTAAACTGTACAGATGAAAGGCCCTAATTATCAATGATCAGTGGAATTACTCTGATGTCATTTTTCCTACTCAAGTTTCTTTAAAGTTTGTATTTGGAAAAGGTTACAAAAAAAAAAAAAAATTGTAGCTGGTCTAATCTAGATGTAGCCCAGTTTTAACAATTATAGAGCCTATGTAGAGCATTTAAAAGAATGCTAGTAAGACATTATAAAAACAATAGTTCCCACACAGAAAACCACTGATGGCATATTTTCACTTAGTTACAAAAAATACCAAATGAAACTTTTTGAGATGTCATAAAACTGAATATATATGACCCTTGAATAAATAACATGGGTTTGGGTGGTGCCTGTAGCTCAAAGGAGTAGGGCACTGGCCCCATATGCCAAAGGTGGTGGGTTCAAACCCAGCTGTGGCCAAAAACTGCAAAAAAAAAAAAAAAAAAAAAAAAAGGGTTTAAATTATGTGGGTCCACTTATATGTGGATTTTCTTCTGTCTGTGCTACCTCCCAGACACCAAGACTGTGTGGTGGCACAGCTCACAGTAACCTCAAACTCCTGGGCTTAAGCAATTCTCTTGCCTCAGCCTCCCAAATAGCTGGGACTATAGGCACCCGCCACAACGCCTGGCTATTTTTTTTAGAGACAAGGGCTCACTCATGCTCAGACTGGTTTGGAACCTGTGAGCTCAGTTAATCCACCCACCTTGGCCTCCCAGAGCACTAGGATTATAGGTGTGAGCCACAGCACCCAGCTTAAAATTTTAATTAATTAATTAAATAGAGACTATATCTCATTATGTTGCACAGGTTAGTCTTGAACTATTGGTCTCAAGTGATCCTTCCACTTCAGCTTCCCAAAGTGCTGGGATTACATGTGTGAATCACCGTGCCTGGCCAGTATATATGTTTAAATTATACTTTTCTAGCTATCAGATAAGGGAAATTAGACTTATGACTTACTCTACATTCAAACACATTTCTAATGGATTACAAATTTAATGTTAATGCCAAAAACAAACAAACAAAAAACCTCAAATAGGAGACATTTTTCTCATTTTTTATTTACCGTATATACTCGAGTACAAGCCGAGTTTTTTCGGCACAAAATTTGTGCTGAAAAACCCGAACTTGGCACAAATTTTGTGCCGGAAAAAAACTCGGCTTATACTCGAGTATATACGATACAGTAGATTTAGGGTGCACAAGTGTTTTTTTTTTTTTTGTTACATGGATGAGACTACAGGCCCATGTTACATAGTAGAGATGTTTAGGCTTTTAATTCACTCATGACCTGAATAGTCTACACTGTACCCAATAGGTAATTTTATTTTGAGACAGAGTCCCACTATATCACCCTTGGTAGAGTGCCGTAGCGTCACAGCTCACAGCAACCTCAAACTCTTGGGCTTAAGCGATTCTCTTGCCTCAGACTCCCAAGTTTCTGGGATTATAGGCACCCGCCACAATGCCTGGCTATTTTTTTTGTTGCAGTTGTCATTGTTGTTTAGCAGGCCCAGGTCGGGTTCGAACTTTCCAGCTCCAGTGCTCTTAACCACTAAGCTATGGGTACCGAGCACCAATAGGTAATTTTTTATCCTGTACCTCCTGCCCCCATCTGAGTCTCTAATGTGTTACTCTGGATGATTATGCATACCTGCTATACTCCCATTTATACATGAGTATTTGGGGTTTTGTTCCTGGTTTTGTTCACTTAGAATAATGAGCTCCAGTCCCATCCAAGTTGCTGCCAAAGACATTATTTCATTCCTTTTGTTGGCCAAGTAGCATATACCATGGTGTGTGTGTGTGTGTATTATGTTTTCTTTATCTACTCATTGGTTGGTGGGTACTTAGATTGGTTCTATATCTTTGCATTTTTGAATTGTGCTGTAATAAACACTTGGGTGCAGGTGTGTTTTTAACATAATCACTTCTTTTCCTTTGAGCAGATAACCAGTAGTGGGATTACTGAATCAAATGGTAGATCTACTTTCACTTCTTTATTCATACTGTCTTCCACAGAGGTTTTACATGCTTATGAATAGTGTATAAGCATTACCTTTTCACCATATTCATGCCAACATCTGCTATTTTTTGATTTTTATAATAATAGCCACTGTGATGGGGTAAGGTTATATCTCACTGTGGTCTAATTTGCATTTTCCTAATTATTAGTCATGTTGAGTATTTTTTCATATGTTTGTTGACCATTTGTATATTTTCTCACAATAGAAAATGTTTCTCTAAGCCAGTGGTTCTCAACCTTCCTAATGCTGCGAGCCTTTAATACAGTTCCTGCAGGTCATGACCGACAGGTTGAGAATTGCTGCTCTAAACGGATAAGGAAATCATAAACAATTCAAGAGAAAAACAGGCACAGATGTACATAGGCAATTAACAAGAAGAAATGTAGATAGCTAAAAGACATATGGCAACAGACCCAATCTTACTCATGGACAAGGAAATGCAGAGTAAAACAACAGTGGGATGTCATTCATTAAAAATCTAGATTGAAGGCTCAGCACTTGTAGCACAGTGGTTAAAGCACCAGCCATGTACACTGAGGGTGGCAGGTTTGAACCCGGCCTGGACCAGCTAAACAACAATGACAACTGCAACCAAAAAATAGCTGGGTGTTGTGGCGGGCGCCTGTAGTCCCAGCTACTCGGGAGGCTGACGTAAGAGAATCAGTTAAACCCAAGAGTTTGAGGTTGCTCTGAGCTGTGACGCTATGGCACTCTCCCAAGGGCGACATAGTGAGACTCTGTCTCCAAAAAAAAAAAACAAAAAAAAACAGCACAGTGGTTACGGTGCCAGCCACATACACCAAGGCTGGCGGGTTTGAACCCGGCCTAGGCCAGCTAAACAACAATGACAACTGCAAACAAAAAATAGATGGGTGTTGTGGTGGGTGCCTAGAGTCCCAGCTACTTGGGAGGCTGAGGCAAGAGAATTGCTTAAGCCCAAGAGTTTGAGGTTGCTGTGAGCTGTGACGCCATAGCACTCTACCGAGGTCGACATAGTGAGACTCTGTCTCAAAAAAAAAAAAAAGAATTATAACAATCAGGATGGTAAGGATGCAGATAAAGGAGCAATCCTATATATTGATGGCAGAAGTGTGAACTACTACAACCTTCTGAAAAGCAATAGCTTTTAATAGCAATAGCTATTAAAATTAAAAATATGTATATACACTTTACAAGAGAAACCCTACTTCTGGGGATTCTCTTATAGAAACAAGAGCACCAGCACTTAAGGATATGGATACACACACACCTCTGGAGGGCTGTCAAGAAAGTATAGTATCTAGGCATGTAACGTAAAAATAGAGACATATGCCTTTTGGCGGGAGACGCCATCTTCCAGTAATTCACCAAATGATGAACACAAAGGGAAAGAGGAGAGGCACCTGATACATGTTCTCTGGGCGTTTTAGAAAACATGGAGTTGTTCCTTTGGCCACATATACGTGAATCTACCAGAAAGGTGATATTGCAAACATCAAGGGAGCGGGTACTGTTCAAAAAGGCATGCCACACAAATGTTACCATGGCAAAACTGGAAGAGTCTATGTTACCCAGCATGCTGTTGGCATTGTTGTAAACAAACAAGTTAAGGGCAAGATCCTTGCCAAGAGGATTAATGTTCGTATCGAACATATTAAGCACTCTAAGAGCTGAGATAGTTTCCTGAAACGTGAGAAGGAAAATGATCAGAAAAAGAAGGAAGCCAAAGAGAAAGGTACCTGGGTTCAACTGAAGCACCAGCCTGCATCACCCAGAGAAGCCCACTTTGTGAGAACTAACGGAAAGGAGAGCCTGAGCTCCTGGAACCCATTCCCTATGAATTCATGGCATAATAAGCATTTAACATAGCACACAGGAGTACCAGTGGACCCATGTTTTTAGGTGCAAGAATTTATTTATTCCCCATGAGCTCATGGCATAATAAGTGTACAGCATAGCACATAGGATAACCAATAGACCCCATGTAAACAGTGATACAAGGTGCTGGAACCTATTTCCCATGAATTCAAAAGTCAATTAACACTTTGTCATATTCAATGGCAAGGTGCCTCCCTAACCTACTGGAACCTCTTCCCTGTGAATTCATGGCATGGTAGATAAAAATAATAGTGTAAAAATGTTTCTTATTCATTCACTACAAGTGTGATTTTTTTTCCCCAAAGAAGTATTAAAGCAAATTTTAATGTGTCACCTCCCCCCAAAAAAAAAAGAACAGCAAAGCAGAAACATCTTGAATGTCATTAAATAGAGGAGAATAGTTAACTAGGATATAGAATAAGTATTACACAGCTGTTACAAAAAGAATAAGTTATATCTGCATCTACTGAGTTGGAGAGCTGTCCATGATCTATTCAGTGGTAAAGCAACTTTCTTCAGTAATATGTAAAATATAATACAATTTTGATAAAAAAAATCCAACCACTCCCCAGCCTTCCATAGTGTAATTATGTTTGTATCTGCAAGAAAAATTATATGAAAGAATACTACTATTGGCAGAACTGGACATCTTATTGAAGTTTTGTATATTTTTGTATTTTTCACTAGCTTTTCTCCTCTGACCACCACATGACCCAAATGTGTATCTCAGGCACCAACTCCACTGAGTACTAGGATAGTGCAGTGAATAAGGCAGGGACGGTGCTGGCCTTCATCTTCACCCAGACATTTTTTATGAGCATTCTTTGGAAGCAAATTCTTTATATGATTTATACCACAGGTAGGTACCAGAGCAAATCACACCAAATGCCAGCCATTTCTATAGAAGGAAATCTGAAGCACACAACTACGTACATTTCCCAGGAAGTAGAATTCACTGGCGTGCTTACTTTAGATCTTTGAGAAGGATTATACTCAGAGACAATACTTTTCAATGCTTCATATTCTACTACGCCATATTTACTTAAATGCTACATTAAAAACCCAATGCCTTGCTTCTCAGTGAATTTCCAATTTACTCCATTTTTTTCTATTGATGTCTGATAAAGGCATTAGCAGAGAGAATTTTGACTTTGCCTCGGAAAGATCTCCATTTTTCTTTAATTATTTTTTTCTGTATTTGAAGTGGATTTTTTTGAGACATAAATTTATTTATAAATCATTTTTTTAATACTGATTAGTGTGTCGCAAAGATCTCTTTTTAAGTAATGTCTCCAGGAATGCAGTCCAGTCTGAAGGAACAGTGGTTTGTTTCTGAGCACCTACCATATCCACTCACTATGCTACCCCCTAAAAACACAAAAGTAATAAGACTAGGTCCCTATGCTGGAATTTGCAATTCTCTGAAGGATACAGAAATATAAATACATGCTGTCCATAAAGTGAAGTACAATAGAAGTCTGTGTGGGAGGCTATGAGAGTTGCCTGTGACATGAATAACAATGTCAACTCTGCTTAGTAGGCTGACTCCAGAAAAAAATACCTTTAACTGAGGTGTTTTTATTTTACATCAGTCACTTCCCAAAAATAGGAAGGGGGAATTCGTTAGGTTAACCCTAACATTGTCTATTTAAAACTCACTGTTTGGTCTTTTTATAATATTAACTCTAACAAGTATACTTAAAATAAATTTGTATTTTTATTATAAATAGGAATAATGAGTAATCTTTTTCCCTATCTTAAACCAAATTAAATACAGAGGGGGCCAAAAAAAATGTATACATATTTTAAGAAAGAAAAAACTGTATTAAATTTGTAATACTCAAGTAACATTACACTGAGAAGACAAAATCAGTTTGGAAATTATCTCTTTCTTAAAACAAAATAAAAAAACTAATGTTCATTCCTTCTTGAAAACTTCTTGTCACAAGCCTTCCAGCCAAGAAATACAACCAATGAGGGTTTGTCCTTCAGGTCTCAGAAGATGTGTTATTACTTGTTTTCATTCCACTTGCTCTCCTGACCACCCCCATCAACTCCTCCCCTTTAACTGGCCTCCACCTAAGTTTCTATCTCTAATAGAATTATTAGAGATAGTTCTACCTGAGTTCTAATTATTTTCTCAAGTCAAATAAAGCACCTGGCCATAATCAATGACAGCCTCTTCTCCCGCCATATCGTTTCCTATCAGGTTGTTAACTCATTTTGGCTGTCTCACTAAAAACCTTCAAATATCCTGTATCTGTTTCTGTCCCTGTTCTACAGAGTCCCCAAACACATAAAGTTAATGTCATATTAAAACTTGATGTCAAGGCTGGATGAGGTGGCTCAGGCCTGTAATCCTAGCACTCTGGGAGGCTGAGGCAGGTGGATAGCTTGAACTCATGGGTTTGAGACCAGCCTGAGCAAAAACTGAGACCCTGTCTCTATTAAAAATAGAAAAACTAAGGCAAGAGGATTGCTTGAGCCCAAGAGTTGGAGGTTGCTGTGAGCTATGATGCCTTGGTATTCTACCCAGAGCTTAAAACTCTGTCTCAAAAACAAACAAACAAACAAAAACAACAGAAAAACTTGATGTCAACATCAGAAAAAGTTTTACTACTCTGAGCAAGAATATAAAATGTCTGTACTTTGTTATGCTAAGCCAAGTTTTCCTAAATCCCAAATATTATGATTCTGGACAAAAATATTTAATAAAGTTGAACTTATTCACTGACACTGACAGTGGTTTTCCCATTCTCCAAAAAGATCTTTAGTATCTTTTCACCTGGCTTAAGAATTAATACGATTGTCTTACAAGCCCCTGCATCTCTCTTCCCAAGTGCATTCTCCCATCTTACTTTTAGAGGTAACCACTATCCTTGTAGTAACTTCCAGCAGTCACTTTTAATTCTAGCAGAAGTTTTTAAATTTTTTTTTTTTTTTTTCTATTGTAGAGACAGGGTCTCTGTCACCCAGGCTAGGGGGCATTGGTATGGTCATAACTCATTGCAGCCTCAAATACCTGGGCTCAGGCAACCTTCCTCCCTTAGTCTCCTGAGTAGCTGGGACTATAGGTGCATGCCACCATGCCTGGCTAGTTTGTTTTCTTGTATTATTTCTTGTAATAGAGATAGGGCCTCACTATTTTCCATAAGAAGGTCTCAAGCTCCTGGGTTCAAGAAATCCTCGGGCCTCAGTCTCCAGAGTTACTGGGGATTACAGGTGTGAGTCACCATGCTTACTCCAGAGTTTTTAGTTCTGATGGAAGTCTTATTTACTAATTATTTCCTTTTATGGACCATGCTTTTTGATGTTATAGCTAAGAATTCTTTTCCTAACCCAAGTTTGCAAAAATTTTCTCCTAAGTTTTCTTTCTTTGCAGAGCAAAGGACCCTGTTAAGAGAATAAAAGGGCAAGTCAGACACTTGGGAGAGGTTTTAGAATTTTATGATTCACTTTGAGTCAATTTTTGTATGTGATTCAAAGTGTAGCTTGAGGGTTTTTCCCCTACCCACACAGATGTTTAATTGCTCCAGTTTAATTTCTTAAAAAAATTACCCTTCCTCCATTGAATCCTCTTTGCTGAAAATCAGCTGACCACAAAGTTGATTAGACCCACAGAATTAATCTATGGGTCTAATTCTGGACTCTATATTCTATTATATTCACCTGTGTTTAACATTTTTCAATTAACTGGGACCACAAGTTGAATGGCTTTGATTTGGTAGCTACATTGTGGTATGTTTCTTCATAAACTGGAATGTGATAGAGTAATCAGTATCTTATGGGACTAAGGATTAATACAAATCAATTTGAGTAAAAGTCCTAGCATCAGTGACCTTGCCAGGAATCAGAAAACAGTATCTCAAATTATGATCCCTTGGCATAGTATTTTAAGCTGAAGGAAAGTGAGTAAAGCTTAGAAGCAGTAAGGTCTCTCTGACCTTCCTTGAAGACTCTCAAGTGACAGGTGTCCTACCCTATACCCAGAGGGAAGGAATGTCATACAGAAGCCAAGAAGAATTTTTTTTTTTTTTTTTTTTGAGACAGAGTCTCACTCTGTTACCCTCAGTAGAGTGTTATGCTGTCACAGCTCACAGCAACCTTAAACTCCTGGGCTCAAGCGATACTCTTGCCTCAGCCTCCCGAGTAGCTGGGACTACAGGCACCCGCCACAATGCCCGCCACAATGCCCAGCTATATGAGGTGTCACTCTGGCTCAGCCTGGTCTTGAACCTGTGAGCTCAGGAAATCCACCTATCTCGGCCTCCCAAGTGCTGGGATTATAGGTGTAAGCCATCTCACCTGGTATCCAAGAAGAATCTTAACAAACAGGGCTTGCTAAATTCCTCCAGTTTATTACCATAGATTATACCCTCTTTTTGTCCAATCATACTTCTACACAACTGTCCATTCTTTATCAAATCTAAGTGTTAAAAAATATGGTTTTCCCTGAGTCTTTGATTCTTCATTTCTGAAAGCTTCCATGTCATGTGAAACTTATGGTATTAAATAAATATATGTGCTTTTCTCTTATTAATCTATCTTGTTAAAGAATGTCAGTCATGAACCTGGCAACGAGTGAGAAAAAAATATTACATTTTCTCCCCTCCAACCTGAAGTCACATAACTGCACAAGTTTTTGGGAAAATGATACCTAACAACAAATGTATTGAAGGTCAGTCCAGGCATGCTAGCTTATTCCTCTCTCTGTGCTTTGGGAAGCAGAGACAGGAATTGCTTGAGCCCAGGAATTCTAGAACAGAACAGCCTGGGCAACATAGGAAGGCCCTGTCTCCGCCAAAAACCCCTCCCCAAATTAGCTGGGCATGGCAGCGCACACCTATAGTCTAACTAGTCAATAGGGTTAGGCAGAAAGAACACTTGAGCGCAGGAATTTGAGGTAATGAGTTATTGGCACACCACTGCACTCTCGACTGGGTGATAGAGTGAGAGCAATCCCTTGTCTATAGAAAAAAAAAATGTAGAAGCTCAAGTGAGAAAAAAGGAAAATGTCTTGAATAAACTACACCAAAGCTTCCATCCTTTTTTCTATAGCTGATATTGCAACTTGAACTTAGGACTTTAACAATAATAAATTGCTGACCCGGTGTGGTGGATCACACCTGCAATCCTAGCACTATGGGAGGCCAAGGCAGGTGGATTGCCTGAGCTCACAAGTTCAAGACCAAGTGGGCAGCTAATAAACTGTGTCTCAATTTTTCATTTGTTAAATGCTGACATTGTTCTATTTACTTCATAAAGAGATTGTTAGGAAACACAAAAACAAAGGCAAATGGACATTAATCACGAGGGCGGTTAAAGATAATTTATACAGAGGGTGCCAAAAAAAGGTATACACTTTTTAAGAAAGGAAAAAACTGTATTAAAATTATAATACTCGGAGCATGATGGCAGATAGGACGGACGTGTAGCCCACCTCTCCCAAGCCATCAGGTGAGAGGAAAGGGGGTATGGACCTTCCCCATGTGTGGATTATTGATTTGGACGGACAGCTTGAGACACTCAGTGAACTGGCGGATTGGTATATATGAGGGGTAATTTAAAACCACAGACTCTGTTGTAGAGATTCTTCCCTGCTTGGCTGTGCTGGGCAGCAGGCCCCTCCCCTACGGAGGACAGCAGCTTGCAAATGCTGACAAAACCCAATTGACAAATATTTATTCCTGAACTGAGGGAGGCATCCGAAAGGAGAGCCACTCAAAACCACGGGGAGCTGGGCAACCTGTTGAGCAATTGAAGGGAAGGGATCCCGCCAAGGAAACAGACATTTTGAACTACCCAAAAGGGCGGGTGCCTTCCCGCAGACCAGGAGCCAGAGCATTCCTGGGGAATGTTGGAGAAGGTTGGCAGGTCAGGCTACACGGCAAACTGGCGGGTCCCGATCCAAAAGGGAAACTCTGAACCATAAAATTCAGAATAAGGTCCCCGAGCGCTCCAGCCACAGGAACCGGCTACAACCGTGGAACCGCCAGCAACCGCAGGAACCCAGCAGCATCCGCCCCCACAGCCGATTGCAGTCGCCAGTTTGCAGAAGAACCTGGGAGCAGAGTGGAAAGATTTAAGAAGCGTGGACTCCTGCACTGTGTGGGAAGGTCAGTTGCGAGTGCTGTCTGGAGCAGAACAGCTGAGGTTACACAATACTTAGGTGACAAACTTTTACAGAAACTCCAAAATGGTGATGGGCCTTGGAAGGTGGTTACCATGGTAACAGTATAAACTGTGAATCCGGTATGAGCCTGGGAACCACTCACAGCGACACCGGGTATCCATAAAG
>CAUYPK010007742.1:0-44190 GCA_963574355.1 Loris lydekkerianus | reverse complement strand
AGGATCTATCCAGCACTGCTAAAGGGGTGTTAAAATCTCCAACTACTATGGAAGTGGAGGAAATCGAGTTGCTCATGTCTGTTAGAGTTTCTCTTATAAATTGAGGTGCATTGTGGTTGGGTGCATAAATATTAATAATTGATATCTCATCACATTGAGTATTACCTTTAACAAATAAGAAGTGTCCATCCTTATCCTTAATTATTTTGGTTGGTTTAAAGCCTATTGCGTCTGCGAACAGGATTGCAATGCCTGCTTTTTTCTGCTTTCCATTTGCCTGGAATATAGATGACCATCCCTTCACCTTGAGTCCATATTTGTCTTTTAATGTAAGGTACGATTCTTGGATGCAGCAGATATCTGGCTTGAGTGTTTGTATCCAGTCAGCCAACCTGTGCCTCTTTAGAGGACAATTTAAACCATTCACATTAGTTGAGATTATTGATAAGCCTTTTGAGAGTCCACTGGACATTTTTAATCCTTTTGCGACTGTGGAAGTTAGAATTTGATCAAAAATGTTTTTGGTGGGTTTACTTTTGTGGTGGAGAATTATGCTGATCTTTATGGAGGATAGGTCTAAGAATGTCCTGGAGAGCTACTTTAGTTGTGGCAAATTTCTTCAACATGTGAATGTCATTGAAGTATTTAATTTCTCCATCATAAATGAAGCTCAGTTTAGCTAGGTACAGGATCCTGGGTTGAAAGTTATTTTGTTTTAGGAGATTAAAAGCTGATGACCATCCTCTTCTAGCTTGAAAGGTTTCAGCAGAGAGATCTGCAGTTATTCTAATATTCTTCCCCTTGTAGGTAATAGTTTTTTTTGGTCTGGCAGCTTTCAGAATTTTCTCCTTCATATTAACTTTAGTGAAATTGATTATGATGTGTCGGGGGGATGTCTTATTTGTGTTGAGTCATGCTGGAGTTCTGAAACTGTCTACTATCTAAATTTCAGAATCTTTTGGCATATCTGGAAAGTTCTCCTTCATAATCTCATGGAGAAGAGACTCTGTGCCTTGTGAAGCCACTTCGTCATTTTCAGGTATCCCTATAAGACAAATATTGGTTTTCTTTGAGTTATCCCAGAGCTCTCTGAGAGAGTGGTCTGTTTTTGCTCTCCATTTCTCTTCTTCTTTGAGGGTTTGGGAGCGTTCAAAAGCTTTGTCTTCAATGTCAGAAATTTTTTCTTCTGCTTGCTCCATTCTGTTACTGAGGGATTCTACTGTGTTTCTCAGATCTTTGAGGGATGGAACTTCTTGTCTCAATGATTGAAAATCTTTGGTCATTTGCTCTTTGAATCCGTTGAATTTTTGGGATAACTTTTGGAATTCTAATTCAATCTCATTTGCTATCCAGATCCTGACTTCAATTTCTGACATCTCAGCTATTTGTTTGTGCATGGGGTCTTGTGCTGTTTCTGCCCCATTGATCCTTGGGGGAGTTGATCTACTCTGATTATTCATATTGCCAGAGGTTTTCTGTCGATTTCACCTCATGATTGTTTTTCAGCGTTGCCTCTGGCCGTCCTCAGAGTTGGGGAGGTATCTCTCCAAGATTAGACCCCAATGGGATCACTCTATTGTTGCTGGATCTTTGTAGGGAGTGACCCTGCGTAGTTCTTCTGGGGCTGCTCTAGCTAGGGAGTTCTAGTTGTGGAAGCGGCTCCGGTGTGTGACACACCCAGATCTAGCAACAGGGTTGGGGGTGGTGTGCACGATTCTGGGAGTGCCTGGTGCCCAGTGACTTTGGCACAGAGAACCCAAGGCTCCAGCAGTCTCTGGCCAGGAGAAGGGCTCTGAGCAGAGGCAGGGAGGGCTCCAGAGGGCACGCAGCTACCAGGGTCCCTGGCCAGATGAACGGGCTAGTGTGGAGGCTGGGTGGACATAGGAGGGAGGATGCAGTGTTGCGTGGCTCCCGCAGTTCCTGGTCAGGGAATGCAGAGGCCTGGTGGGTGTGGGTCACTGGTCGGGGGTCACTGCAGAGCTCTTATGGAAGTCTGGGCGGTGCCAAGCCCAGGAGTTTGAGGTTGCTATGAGCTGTGATGTCATGGCACTCTACCCAAGACAACAGCCCAAGGCTCCAGTGTGCCAAAACCGTCTCACTCTGCCCTTAAGGATTAAGGCTGTAAGGCAGTTCAGTCCCTGCCTTTAGGCTGCTCACTAGGTTACTTTGTCCCACCCAATCCTTGCTCTGGGACCCTAAAGGCAGAGCTTGCCAGAGCAGTTCTTTCACAATGGCTTACTTCGCCCAGCTCTGTGGCTCATTCTGGGTCCCCAGACAATGCCCAACATTCTCCACAGTCCTGCTCAAGCTCTCCCCAAGGCAGCTCAACTGAGTGTCAAGTCCAAGAACAGCAAAACAGTTCACAGGGAAGGCCTTTCCAGTTTGCAGTCTCACTGCTACTTGTACTCATGGTTGCTGGTGTGATTAGGTCGATCGAACACATGCAGCCACTTTCCAGTTTTCCACTGTTTTTGTCTTCCTCCTGGGGTCCAGAAGTCCCTTGCTGGCTCCTTGTGTTCTCAAAGGGATGATCATAGGCAGATCCCACTGGCCAGAGATGCCTGGAGTCTTGTCTACCCAGATTCGCTGTGCCCAGTTGCAGGGAAGCTGTTACTCGGCTGCCATCTTTAATCCAACCCCATTAATTCTTTATGGGAGGAGTCTTCTTTAAAAATTGCCTCATGGTCCCTTGGAGGAGTTGCTCTATTTTGGTTATTCTTGGTGCCTCAATTTTCTTCCTCCTCAGGTGTGCTTTCTTCTTGTTCACTTTGTTGTGCGCCTTTTTCATATCACTTTCTCCTTTTCTTCAAGTTACTTTATCTCAGATTTTAGGTGATGAAGAGGCCTCATGGTATGGTGTGAGAAGGTGGAAGATGGTTGGTGAAAGCAAGGAGAAACAAGAGGAAAGGAAAAGAAAAAAAGAGGGAAAAAAAGAAGGAAAGAGTAAGGTAAAAACAAAGGAAATAAAAAGAAAACAAAGAAAAGTAAAAAGGAGGGAGGGGGAATAACAGATGAAAGTTGAAGAACAGGAGAGAAGGAGGACAGAAGGGAGGGTGAGAGTGATAGAAGAAATGTTATTGTTTAGCACGGTGCTATGGCTGCACCAAAGTTTTTGCACAAAGGTTTTGAGGAGCTAGGTTGAGTGGGTTCTTTAAATCAGGCACTCCTTACCAACCTGAACACAGCCAAACTCTTCCTCTGCCAAGAATGGGAAGAGAGGAAAAAGAGCAAACTCAAAAACAAGAAGGAAAAATTGAGTAAGGATGAACAAAGAAAGAGAAAAGAAAAAAAAAAAAACGAAAACAGTTCTGCAGTGTGATCTTCCTAATATTTTCTTCCTGGGGCCAATGGTAGAAAGTTCTCCTGGCCTCCTTGAGCCAGACTACTGCTACAGTCTACCTGCCAGACCACCACTGTGTCACACCTGCCCTCAACAAAGAAATGGTGGAAAAAGAAGAAAAATATAAAGATAAAAATATAAGAATAAAGTAAATTAAATGTACTGTTGAATCAAATAAAGGAGAGGGAGGGAAGAGGAATAAAGAAAGGAGAAAGACAACAAACCAAGAAGAAAAGAAAAAAAAAAGGGAGGTTGGGAATATCTTACCTGGTGCAGAAGCACTTTACGTGGGAGAGATAAGAAAAGTAGAAGAATCTCTATCTACCTAACAATTCCAATCAGTGTAACAGGGCTTATTGTACCCTCAATGAATCCCCAACAATAAAAAAAAAAAAGAGTCTCTATCAGCCAAGAGAATGCCAAGCAGTGAAGTAGGGAGAGAGAATAAATCAAGCTAAAATTCTGCAACCAAATAAATAAATAAATAAATAAATAAATAAATAAATAAATAAATACAAGAGCTCTTGCTGAATGTAAAAATGAAAATTAGGAAAAGAACCAGCCAAACAAACTTAGCAAAAAACAAAACACAGGGCAGCGCCTGTGGCTCAAAGGAGTAGGGAGCTGGCCCCATATGCCGGAGGTGGTGGGTTCAAGCCCAGCCCCAGCTGAAAACTGCAAGAACAAAAACAAAAACAAAAAAAACACATTTAAACAAGATAAAGAGGGAAAAATAGTTCAAATAGCCTCATGTAAGCAATCTCAGCATCCAATAGAAGAAGGAAAGAAGAGGGGGCAAAAATAAAAGAAAAAATATATATATAAACATACACACATTTATATGATATAGGGATCTGACATTAGTAGGAACATATTTAGGTTGCAATATACTTCCTGGACAGCAGGTGGTGCAGTAAATTTGGGGGACAAACAGCACAGCTGTTAACCTCTCTCTGGTTTCCAGGCTTAGAGCTGATTCCCAGCTTAGTTCCTAGTGATTGCCCATTCACTTGCTCAGCTCTTAGGCCCCGCCTGAGATTTCACAGATCTCAAAAATTCTTCAGAGGCAGTTCTCACAGATTTCCCCTACAACAGTTCCCGTGGAATGCAGGAGTCCCTAGGCTTGTCATGAGTGTAGGTTCACTCCCCACAGGTGGAACTCAGACCTCCCCCGCCTTAGGCCCCCAGCAAAAGGCCCACCCTCACAGCCTTCTGTTGACCTTAACAACAATGGTGGCCTCCTATCCAGGGACTTTCCCGGTATGGATGTTTCACCTGCTACCAAACCGTGACAGAACTGCTCCAGATAATACCCCAATCTGGTCACCAAATTCCACTTGGGAGTGCACTCTTCTCCAATCTTTCCAAAGTCCCTCAGCCTGTCACAAGTGTAGGAAGTGTAGATCCGCTCCCACAGCAGAACTCAGACCACAGTGCCTTTGGCCCCCAGCAAGAGGCACATCCTCATAACCTCTGGCAACCTTTATGACAATGGTGGCCCTCTGTCCAGAGACTTTCCTCACATGGGTGCTTCACCCACCGCCAGACCACAGCAGAACCTCTCCAGACTGCATCCAATTGTGGCCACCAAAATCCACTTGAGAGTGTATACTTCTCCTATCTTTCCATTCAACACCCAGCTTCCCCCAAGAACAAAAAACTGCTAAAGGCTTCCTCTGGGACCTCCTTGGTGGGGAGGGGTGGGGGGGGGCTGGCTGCCACCACAGCCAGGGTGTACTTGCAGAAACTTGCCTGGTGTTCTGGATCTCCAGTAAATCCAGTAGTCCACACCTCACTGCACACTCTGAATTAGCATTCCATACCAGGAATGGTCTAGCCCTCTCTCTCCCCTGTTGCTCCAGGAGAACTCTGCTAAAAGTCTTTCCTGTCTACCATCATGCTCTGCCCTTCAATTTCTGTTTTTAAAGATCTTTCTAGTTTGAAATAATTTTCTTTTATTTTATTTGCTTATTATTTATTTATTTATTTAGAGACAGAATCTCAAGCTGTCACCCTGGGTAGTGCCATGGCATCCCAGCTCACAGCAACCTCAAACTCTTGGGCTTAAGTGATTCTCTTGCCTCAGCCTCCCAAGTAGCTGGTACTACAGGTGCCTGCCACAATGCCCAGATATTTTTGTTGTTGTTGTTGTTGCAGTTGTCATTGTTGTTTTAGCTGGCCTGGGATGGATTTGAACCCGCCAGCCTCAGTGTATGCGGCTGGTGCCCTACCCACTGAACTACACTGGCACAGCCCTGAAATAATTTTAGAGTTATAAAAAAAATTGCAAAAGAAGTGCACAGAATTCTCACTTACCCTATACCCAGCATCTTACTTATCTAAGCCTGGAAATTGGCTCTGACACAATACTATTAACTACTCTACAAGCCATGCTGGAACTTGGCCAATCACCCCCACTAAGTTCTTAGATCTGGTCTGAGATCCCATAGTGTGTTTAGCTGTCATGTCTTCTTAGTCCTTCTCCAATCTGGGAGAGGTCGCCAGCCTTTTCATGCTTTCAAATTTTGTAAAGTACTAGTAAGTTATTTTGCAGAATTCCCTAAATTTCTTTGTGTTTTCTCATGATTATATTAAGGCATTGCTGGTGATTTTAATTATGATCACTTGGTTAAAGTGATATCAGTCAAGTTTCTATGCCTAAAGTTATTATTTTACCATTTTTCAAGTATCTTATAGGCACATCCTTACTTTCCAGGACCACAAGATTTTTTTTTAAGTAAATTTAATTCAGGTTAATATGAGGTTAAAAACAACCAGGTCAAAATATTTGATTTTGTTAGATAGAGTCCCCTTTGTGGTTATGTCCCACACACAAAGATGTGCCAAACACCCTCACCAGGTGTCCATTCAGGGAGAGCACCCCAATGCCCTGTCCATCCTCTCTCTCATTACCCCTCCTCCCAACTTGAATTGAAATGAGTTTTTCTCATATGTGGGCACGCATCAGATTGTCTGCTGGCTTCATCTTAGTATTGATGTAGTGTTATACATTGGCATTGGATAATTTTTTTTTTTTTTTTTTTTAGAGACAGAGTCTTATTTTATCACCCTTGGTACAGTGCCATGTCACAGGTCACAGCAACCTCCAACTCTTGGGTTTAGGCCTTGCCTCAGCCTCCCAAGTAGCTGGGACTACAGGTGCCTACCACAATGCCTGGCTATTTTTTGTTGCTGTTTGGCCAGGGCCAGGTTTGAACCCACCACCCTTTGGTATACGGGGCCGGTGCCTACTCACGGAGCCACAGGCACCACCAGCATTGGATAATTTCTTTTCCATTCTTGTGATACTTTACTAAGCATAATGTGTTTCAACTCCATTCAGAATATTACAAAAGTGATGAAGTCACCATCTTTTTATTACTGAATAGTATTCCATGGTGTGCATGTTCCACAATTTGTTAATCCATTCCTGAGTTGATGGGCATTTAGGTTGTTTCCACAACTTGGTGACTGTAAAGTGAGCTTCAATAAACAATCTAGTGCAAATATACTTACTATAAAATGATTTTTTTTCTTCTGGGTAGATGCCTAGTAGTGGGATTGCAGGGTCAAATGAGAGATCTCCTTTGAGATCTTTGAGAATTTTTTGTACTTCTTTCCAAAGAGGCTGTATTAGCTTATTGGCCCACCAACAGTGTAAAAGTTTTGCTCTCTCTGCATATCCTCATCAGCATCTGCAGCTTTGGGACTTTGTGATGTGCACTGGGGTTAGGATATCTCAGGGTGGTTTGGGTTAGCATTTCCCTGATGATTAAGGACTATGAGACTTGGCGCCTATAGCTCAAGTGGCTAAGGTACCAGCCACATACACCAGAGATGGTGGGTTCAAATCCAGCCTGGGCTAGCCAAACAACAATGACAACTACAACCAAAAAACAGCATTGTGGCTGGCATCTGTAGTCCCAGCTACTTGGGAAGCTGAGGCAAGAGAATCTCTTGAGCCCAGAAGTTGGAGGTTGCTGTGAGCTAGGATGCCACCATACTCTACCTAGGGTGACAGGTAGAGAGCATATGGATGGCTTTTGATTTCTTATTTAATCAGCCAACTTGTGCCTTATCAGTGGAGAATTCAAGCCATTAACATTTATTGAGAGAATTGATAAGTATGGGGTAGTTCTATTCATGTTATTTTGTGAAAGTTCATTGTATAGTTTTACTCTTTATGCCATTGTGTAAGGTAAGCTTTAACCTTTAGTTTCTGGATGTTTACTTTGGTGGTTGTCCATTGTGATGGTCACTGTTGAGAATAGGTTTAAGTATTTCCTGTAGAGCTGGACTTGTGGTGAATTTCCTCAGTGTTTGCAGATCCACAAAATATTTGATTTTTCCATCAATTTTGAAGCTTGGGTTGGCAGGATACAGAATTCTTGGCTGGAAATTATTTTGTTTAAAAAGATTAGAGGTAGATGACCATTCTCTTCTGGCTTGGAAAGGTTCAGTTGAAAAGTCTGCTGTCACACTAATGGCTATGCCCCTGTAGATCAGTTGGCCCTTATTCCTGGCTGCTTGCAGAATTATCTCTTTTGTTTTGACTTTGGATGAGTCCATCACAATGTGTCAAAGAGAAGTTTTGTTTGAATTGAGATGACCCACGGTATGATGTCCCTCTGAAAGGAGTGTGTTGGAATCTTTAGTGAAACTTGGGAAGTTTTCATTTATGATAGTTTCTAATAGGACTTCCATTCCTTTGGGATGATCTTCTTCCCCTTAAGGGATCCCTTTTATTTGTATGTTTGAATGCTTAGTGAAGTCCCGTAGTTCTCTAAGCAACTGTTCTGTTCTCTCTCTCTCTTTTTTTCCACTTTTTTAACTTCTTTGGCTAACTCAAAAACATTATTCTTTATCTCTGGGATACTTTCTTCTCCATGGTCTAATCTAGTCTTGATGCTTTCTACTTCATCTTTACAGTCCCCGATTGTCTCCTTCAATTCCCTAAGCTCTGCCATATCCATTTTATATTCTTCATGTCTCTCATTCATCTTTTGGTTCTGTCTTTCCACCTTCTCATTCATTCCCTTTACTGTCTTTATCATCCATATTTTAAAATTCCCTTTCTGTTAACTCCAGTAATTCTTTATAGATAGAGTCTTCTGCAGTAGCTGCCTCATGGTCCCTTGGAATAGTTGCTCTGTTGTGGTTTTTCATGTTGCCAGAATTTTTCTATTGGTTCCTACTCATGCATGTTTTCTTGTTCACCTCCTTGCCCTTATTTTTCTTTCTCACTTCCTCCTTTGTTTTAAATTTAGGTATTGAATTGGCTACTTGGTATAAGGCCAAAAAGGAAGAGAAGGGTAAACATCAAGCAAGGAGAAAGAAGGGGAAAGGAAAGAAAGATTTTTAAAAATGAAGAAGAAGAAGGAGGAGGAGGAACTAAAAAGAAAAAAAAAGAAGTGGGATGAAAGAAAAGAATTGAAAAACAGGAGAGATGGAGGACAGGAAGAGAGAATGAGAGTGACAAGAGAAATGGTATTGCTCAGCACAGTGCTAAGGCTATACCTCTAGCTTGAAGATCTTGGGGGGTTGGGCCAATGGGTTCACAAAATCAGGTGCTCCTTACCAGCCTGAGCAAAGCCAGACCCTACCTCTGCCAAATAGGAAGGGAAATAAAAGAAAAAAACCTGATGCATCTTACAAGGGTATATGTGAAACTTAGTAAATGCAGAATGTAAATGTCTTAACACAATAACTAAGAAAATGCCTGGAAGGTTATGTTAACCAGTGTGATGAAAATGTGTCAAACGGTCTATAAAACCAGTGTATGTCGCCCCATGATTGCATTAATGTACACAGCTATGATTTAATAATAATAATAAAAAGAAAAAACTCAAAAATAAGAAAGAAAGGAATCATATATAAAAAAAGAAAAGAAAAATTCAGCAGTGTGGACTTCTCAATACTGTCTTCTCAAGCCCAAAGGTTGGACTTCCTAAGCTGTGATCTCTTGGCCTCATTGAGCCAGACCACTGATGTGACCTCCCAGCCAGACTAATGCCAAGCCACCCCAGCAGTCAGAGAAAAGAGAAAAAATAATGATAACAGATAAAGAAAATTAAAAATATAGTTGTAGCAAATAAAGGAGAGAGAAGGAAGAGGAAAAAAGAAAGACGAAAACAACAAAAAAGGGAGTATAGCTTAGCTGTTGTATGAGTGATTCATGTGGGAATGATGAGAAAAGTAGAAAAGTCTCTGTTGAAAAACAAAGGAGGCTCAGCACCTATAGCTCAAGTAGCTAAGGTCCCAGCCACATACACCAGAGCTGGTGGGTTCAAATCCAGCCCAGGCCTGCCAAACAACAATGATAGCTACAACATATATATCTCCACAACATATATATATATATATATATATATATAAAATCTCCAGGCATTGTGGCAGGTGCCTGTAGTCTCAGCCATTTGGGAAACTGAGGCAAGAGAATTGCTTAAGCCCAGGAGTTGGAGGTTGCTGTGAGCTGTGATGCCACGGCACCCTACCCAGGGCAAAAGCTTGAGGCTCTGTCTCAAAAAAGAAAGGAGAGAAGTTAAATAGAGAGAGAATATAAATGAGGCTAAAATACACCAGTAACCAAAAATACAGGAGCCCTTGCTTTTGATGAAAGTAAAAATGGAAATTAAGGAACCAACCAAACAAATTAGCAAAAACAAAAAGGCCTCAACTAGCCAAAAACAGTAACCATCTCAGCAACAAAGAAAAGAACAGAAGAGAAAACAATAAAATATTAATATTTAGATGGGTCATGCCTGTAATCCTAGCACTCTGGGAGGCCGAGGCAGGTGAATCACTTGAGCTTAGGAGTTCAAGACCAGCCCCATCTCTACTCTAAAAAAAAAGAAAGAAAGAAAAACTAAGGGAAGAGAATAACTTGAGCCTAAGAGTTTGAGGTTGCTGTGAACTATGAGGCCACAGCACTCTACCAAGGGTGACAAAGTGAGACTCCATCTCAAAAAAAATAAATAAATAAAAGAAATTACGTGTGTGGCATATATTGCTGGGGCACCAGATGGCGCTGTTGTTTTAGGAGATGGAAAATACAAACCTCTCTCTAGTTTTCAAGGAGGGCAAGTCCTGTCTTCCTATCTTAGTTGCCCTCAGTGAGTACCTGATTGATTCCTCAGCATTCAGTCCCCCCTGGGTTGGGGTCTTAAAGCTCTCCAGAATCCTTTGGAGGCAAGCCTCACAGTGCCCCCTGACAACAATTTCCCTGGAGTGCAGGAGCCACTCAGCTTGCCCCAAGGGTGGAAGCCCTATCTCATCAGGCAGGACAGAGTCAGCCATACTTTAGACCCCTGCCAATCAGACCTACACTCAGGTCCTTCCCACAGGGGCAGCCAGGACCTTCCCAGTATGGCCGCCTCATCCAGCAAACCAAGCCAATAGGAAATCCAATCCACCCGGTATTAGCTGCTGAACACTGTTTGCGTCTGCCCACTCTTCCAGACTTTCCACTCAACACGCAGCTTCCCCCAACACCTGAAAACCGCAGAAAGGCTGGGCTCTCTTTTTTCCCCTGCTATTCTAGGAGAGGCCAGAAAAGAGATCCTTCTAGTCTGTCATCTTGCTCTGCCCCACCACCACAAGATATTTAATAATCATCCTGTATTTTCCCTCATCCAGCCTGTAATTAACCATTACTCCAAACAACCCTAGCTGTTTCATTTAGAAACCAAGATCTGAGTACTAGATATGCTCAAGGCTATGAAGGTGTTGCTACATCTAGGCCATCTCAGGGGGCAGGACTAAATTATCCATGGACACACATATCTATCTATCATATCTTCATTCTGATACCTTTGATTCTAATCCAATACCACAGTCTTCATTCTAATCTTAGTTGTAACACTTTTCTTTGACAAAAACCTAGTTTTTCTTTTCTACAATATAGTTACTTATTTATACTTCAATATACACATAAAGGAGTTTCATAATTGCAAATCTAACCTTTGAAAAATTGACTAACTAAGCTAAGAGTATTTGTGTCAAAAAATCTTTTCATCCTTAGCTCCCAATATATAGTCATTATGCTATTTTTCAAAATTACTTGGGTTAGTTCTTTTCTTCTCTGCCCTTTTCAATTCTTAAATATGGTATTATTTGTATTGCGGTTAGGTTTATTTGTTACTGTTTGGCTTCCCTCTTCTCCTGGTTGGTTTTAATCAATTACTTACCTGGGGACCAGGTGTGTGTAGAACTTTGTTATGGTTCTAAGAGTCAGAATTATACAAAAAACTATACTCAGAGACGGGTCCTTCCCCGCCTATCCCAGCCACCCCATTCCATTACGTATTCTTTTTACCTATTCCCACCCACTCACCCTCGCAGATATCCAGTTCATTTGTTTGTAATTTATCCTTCTCTATTTTTTCACAAATAATAAAATACATGTATACTCTTATTTCTTCATTTATTACATGAAGGGTAGCTTACTATGGATATTATTGAGCATATTGATTTTTTTACTTATCAATATGGCCCGGAACTCATTTCATATCAATTCATAAAAATGTTCCTTTGTTTACAGCTACACAATATTGCATTCTGTGGCTATACCACACTGTTTATCCAATTACTCTCCTGTGGGTGGACTTTGGACTTTTCCCAATATTTTGCAATACAGTGAAAGTTGCAGTGAATAAGCTTGTACATATGTATTTCTTAGAGTTGAAAAGTGCATCTCCAGGGTAAATTCCTAAATGTGAAATTGCTAAGTCAAAAATTAAGTGCATACTATGTATATAGATTATATTTTATTTATCTTTTAGAGACAGGATCTTGCTATATTACCCAGGCTGGTCTGACACCCCTTGTCTCGAGTGATCCTCCTGCCTTTACCTCCCAAAGTTCTCTTGAATTACAGGCATGAACCACCATGCTTAGCCTCATATGTACTTTTTTGTGTGTGTGTGGGGGGGTGCATCAGTGATCTCCAGGACTACCCCTAGGTTCTGTGATTTACTCCAAACATTCACAGGCCTCAAAAAAGTTATTACACTAACTGCTATAGATTATTATAGCAAAGGGTACAATGCAAAGTCAATAAAGGGAAAAGGCATATTGGATGGGACCTGGAGGACTATAGGTACTATATTCAAACCGTCCTCTCCCAGTGGAATTACACAGTACTGGAATTCCCCTAGCAGTGAACTGCAGAACAATGATGAAGTCTTCTCAGCCAGGAAACCTCCATGAGCCTAAGAGTCCAGTATTTTTATTAGGAGTTGATTACATAAGCCCACAATGTCTTCATGACTACCTGTGGTGACTGAAGCTTCAAAGCCTAACTTCAGCCCCCAAGAAGCAAAGGAGATACTTGGCATATGATACAAACTATCTAGACAAGTTGATACAGTGTATTTCGAGGCTCCAAGCAGGAAAAACACTTAATGGTAGCACAGGGAAGACTCCAAGAGCTCAATTTCCAGAAGCCAGCCAAGAACTAATCACTCAAGCAGAATCTTCTGAGAATGTACAAGACTGAGAATGTGAATACAAATCAAGGTTAACTCTATCTTGCATATTAGATATTTCCAAATTGTCTTTCAGAAGGATTATACCATTTTGCATTTCCATCAGCAAAGTATGGAAAAACTTGTTTCCTCATAGCCTCTCCAACAAAATGTGTTGCCATACTTTTAAATTTTGACAATGTAATAGGTGAGAAATGTTCTCAGCATTGCTGTAGTTTGCAGTTCTCTAATATTGAGTGAGTTTGAAGATTTTTTCATTTTCTTTCACTCTGTCTGGGTAGAGTGCCATGGCATCATCATAATTAGGCTTGAGCAATCCTCTTCCCTCAGCCTCCCAAATAGATGGGACTACAGGTGCCTGCCACTATGCCTGGCTAGTTTTTCTATTTTTAGTAAAGATGGGTTCTTACTCTTGATCAGGCTGGAGCTCCTGAGCTCCAGTAATCCACCAGTCTTGGCCTCCCAGAGTGGTAGGATTGCAGGTGTGAGCCACCGTGCCTGGCCTAAATGGTATATTTTTTCAAACTATATTTTATAATTGTTTGGCATTTACCAAAATGCAGTTGTCTTTCAGGGTTTTTGTTGTGTGTGTGTGTGTGTGTGTGTGTGTGTATTTGTTTTTGTTTTTGTTTTTTGAGACAGAGCCTCAAGCTGTTGCCCTGGGTAGAGTGTCATGGCATCACAGCTCACAGCAATCTCCAACTCCTGGGCTCAAGCGATTTTCCTGCCTCCACCTCCCAAGTAGCTGGGACTACAGGTGCCTGCCACAATGCCTGGCTATTTTTTGGTTGCAACCATCACTGTTGTTTGGCAGGCCGGATTCAAACCCTCCAGCTCAAGTGTATGTGGCTGGCACCTTTGCCGCTTGAGCCACAGGCACCGAGCCTCTCTCTCTCTTTTTTTTTTTTTTTTTTTTAGCAGTTTTTGGCTAGGGCCAGGTTTGAACCCACCACCTCTGGTATATGGGGCTGGCACCCTACTCCTTGAGCCACAGGCACCGCCCTTGTTTTTGTTTTTTAATTGATTCAGGTTAATTGAGGGTACAAAGGATTAAGTTACACTGTTTGCATTTGTTAGGTAAAGACCCTCTTGTAATAGTGTTCTAAATTATCTATAGTATCTTTGAGGTTTTATTGTCTTTCCAATCTTTATGCCTTTAATTTCCTTTTCTTAACTTATTGCACTAGCTAAGGCCACCAGTATAATGTTGAATAAATGATTATAGGCATTTTGGTTTTTTTCTGATTTTAAAGGGAATAATTCTAATGTTTCCCTTATAGGACATTTGGGGTGGGGGTGATGGATGTATTTTCTCTATTAAATCAAAAAGTTCTGATTTGAATCAGTGTTGAATTTTATCAAACTCCTTTTGTACATTTATAAACACGATTGTATTCTTTTTCTCCATTAATCTATTAAATATAAGTATTTAAGTATCTTCTGATATTTAAAACCATCTGTGCACTTCCTGGTTAAAACTGTCTTGACTGTGGTATATTTTTCTTTTAATACTCTATTAAGTTTGATTGACTTATATTTAGAGGTTTTGCATCTATTTTTATGAAGGTAGTTTTCTTTTTTATGTTGCAATTTTCTAGTTTTGTTATCAAAGTTAGAATAAATTGAGAGTATATATCTTCCTATTTCTGAAAAAAAAATTATTCCATGAAAGTTTGATAGACTAATATTTTCCTTCATGGGAAGATTCTTCACTTCCACTTTAATTTCTTTCAGGCATCCTCAAACTTTTTAAACAGGGGGCCAATTCACTGTCCCTCAGACCGTTGAAGGGCCGGACTATAGTTTAAAAAAAAAACTATGAACAAATTCCTATGCACACTGCACATATCTTATTTTGAAGTAAAAAAACAAAACAAGAACAAATACAATCACACCACCTCATGTGGCCCATGGGCTGCAGTTTGAGGACCCCTGCATAGAACTTTAAATGCTTTGCATTATTGTTACATCTACTTCGATTAATTTTGTTTTAGGAATTTAATTCACCTACATTTTCAAATTCATTGGCATAAATTTGATGTCAGTTCAGCTAATATTTGTACACTTGCTGATATCAGTATATTCTTTTTGCATATACAAAAGATTTATTTGTAGCTTCTTTGATTTCTTTACATACTTTCGCTAAAGGTTTGTATATTTTACTAATCTTTTCTGGAGAACTAATTTTTTTTTGGACTTTGTTAATTCTCTTGTATTTTTGTTTGCCATTTCTTTTTAGTCTTAAGTCTATTATCTCCTCCTTTAGATTTCTTTGGATTTATTATTTTGTTCTTTTTTTTCACTTCTACCAGTGGATGTTTAGTTGATCAATTTTCAATATTTCAAATATTGAAATATTTCAAAATTTCAATATTTTAATTACAAAGCAGTGAAGTTATAAGTTTCCACAAAATACCACTTTTTATACCACTCATAAGTTTTGGTATATTATCACTTTATCACTCATTTATAAATATTAAAAAATATCCACAATGATTTCTTCCTTGATTTTTGAAGTATTCATGAATAATTTTAACTTAACACATGGAGATTATCTGTATCTATCATCATACCATGTTCATAATAGACACAATGGTATCATTAGATACAAATTCTTGCCAAAGTAACCTACAGATTTGATACAATCTCATCAAAAGTACAGAAAGCTATTTTGTAGATATCTACAAGTCTTTATAAAGTTCATATGATAAGGCAAAGAGTAGGATAGTCAACATAATAGTGAATAAATAAAAAGTTGGAGGCTATCTACAATTTGAAGACTTACTCTAAAGCTACTATAATGAAGGCAGAATGGTATTGGCAAAAGAATGTACACATAGACTCATGCAACAGAATAGAGAGCCCAGGAATAGACCTACACAAATATAACTCATCTTTGACAAAAAGAGCAATTTCTATCCAAGGGAGAAAAGAATAGCCTTTTCAACAAATGGCATTGGAATAATTGAACATCTATATTCAAAAATATTAATCTAAGCACAGGTCTTACACCTTCTACAAAAATTAACTCAAAAATGAATCATAGAACTGAATGTAAAACAAAACACTATAAAACTTCTAGAAGAAATCTAGGAGAAAACCTAAGTGATGCTGAGTTTCCCAATGAGATTTTAGATACAACACCAAAAACAAAATTTGTGAAAGAAAATATTGATAAGTTAGACTTTATTAAAATTAAAAACATCTCTGAAAACAACATTGTTAGAATGAAGGCAAGTCAGATTAGGAGAAAATATTTGCAAAACATATATCCGATAAAGGACTAAGCCCAAAAATGTACAAAGAACTAAAAACTCAACAATAATAAAACAAGCAATCCATCCAATTAAAAATGGTCAAAAAATAAAAATAAATAAATAAATAAAAATGGCCAAAATATCTGAAGCAATGATTCACCAAAGAAGACAAACAAATGGCAAGTATATGAAAACATGCCCAATGTTATTTGTCATCAGGGATTTCAGTTCAAAACCATGAGGTACCACTACACATTTATTCGAAAGGCTGAAATCCACTAAACTGACAATAGCAATTGCTGACTAGGATGCAGTGCAACAGGAATTCTCATTCATTGTTGGTGGGAATGCAAAATGGTACAGTTTGGCAATTTCTTACAAAGATAAACATGCTCTTTACTCTTGCCATATTACTAAGCATTCATGCTCCTAGATATTTACCCAACTGCTTTGAAAACTTACATATGTACAGAAACCTGCATGCAAATGTTTATGGCAGCTTTATTAATTGCCAAATTACTGGAAGCAACCAAAATGTTCTTCAGTAGGCGACTGGATAAACGAACTGTGATACATGGAAATAGTGGAGTATTATTCTGTGACAAAAAAAGTGTTATTAAGCCACTCAAAAGACATGGATGAACCTTAAGTGCATACTACTAAGTGAAAGAAACCATCTGGAAAGGCTAGATACTGTGTGATCACTGCTGTAAGACAAAATATAATGGAATAATGGCCATGTGTGGTGACTCACACATGTAATCCCAGCACTTTAGGAAGCCAGGGTGGGAGGACAGCTTGAATCCAGCACTTTGAGGACAGCCTGGGCAACATAGTGAGACTGTATTTACCAAAAAAAAAAAAAAAAGCTTGTGGTTGTGGCACACCCCTGTACTCCTAGCTACTTAACGGGGATGAAGCCTGAAGCCTAGAATTGCTTGATGTAAAATATTGCCCATTTAACCTACAGATTAAATACAACCTGCAGTGAGTTGGAGGCTGCTGTGAGCTATTATAGAGGAGTTCCAGGCTTCAGTGAGGTATTATCGTGCCACTGCACTCCAGCCTGAGCAGCAGAGCAAGACGCTGTCTCTATATGATACTCTAATAGTGGATACAGGACCCTATGCATTTGTCAAAACCCATAGAATTTTTGGAGCATGAAGAGTGAACTTTAATACATAAATATAAGTTTTAAAACTTATTTAAGAGATTGAAGGATGGAATGCAGGCTGTGACAAATGAAGCTGTGTTACAAATGGATAAAAAAGGGCAGACATGGTGGCTCATGTCTATAATTCTACCACTCTGGGAGGCCGAGGCGGGTAGATAGCCTGAGCTCAGGAGTTGGAGACCAGGCTGAGCCAGAGCAAGACCTTGTCTCTAAAAATAGCCAGGCGTCTTGGTGGGTGCCTATAGTCCTAATACCTGTGAGGCTGAGTCAAGAGGATCACTTGAGCCCAAGAGTTTGAGGTTGCTGTGAGCTGTGACACCATGGCACTCTACCAAGGATGACAAGTGAGACTCTGTTTCAAAAGAAAAAATAAAAAACAAATGGATAAAAAAATTAAAAATTTTTAAATTAAACTATTTAGCTGTTTGTAATTGACTTCAAATTTACTTGCATTACAGAGAGGTCTATATGATGCCTATACGTTGAAATTTGTTGAGGTTTGTCTTATTGCCTAGTACATGATAAAATTTTACAAATTCTCCAAGTAGACTTGAGAAAAAAAGGATATTCTGTGGTTATTACATGTAGAATTTTATAATGGCCATTAGATAAAGCTTGTTAATCATGTTATTCAAATATTCTATATCTTTGCTAAATTTTTTGTATTTGACATCTTGAAAGAGATGCTTTAAAATGTCTCACTGTGATACTGGGGCTGTAAATTTTTCCTGTTAGGTCTACCCTTTATTATCATATCATGTTTATCATATCATAACATATCATGTTTATTATATTAAGTTTATATATATTTAAAATTAACATTTTTTGGTGTACTGAACGTTTTTGTCTTTAGATAGTGAATCCCTCCTATTCCAAATGATGCTTTATCTTTGTTTGCTAGTAATACAACTATATAAGTTTTTTTATTATTAATGTTTGCTTGATATAACTTTTTTCCTCCTTTAATTATTCACCTTTTCATGTCCTTATGCTTTAAGTATACAGGGTGACCAAATTGTTATCTATATCATGTTGCTTTTGAGACGAACAGGGAGCTCTATGAATCATTTACACTAGCAAAACAGACATAAATTGGGTATGGTCTGGGCAAACTAAGAGACATTGGCCATACTAGTTAAAGCAGCATTTGATAGGACAACAGGCTGTCCTCAGCAGCAGGCTGTCCTCAAAGTGCTGGCTTCAAAAACTCAATCCAAGGCTGGTTGCAGTGGCTCACGCTTATAATCCTAGCACTCTGGGAGGCCAAGGCAGGTGGATTGCTTGAGCTCATGAGTTCAAGAACACTCATGAGCAAGAGTGAGACCTCGTCCCTAAAAATAGCCAGTTGTTGTAGCGGGCACCTGTAGTTCCAGCTACTTGGGAGGCTGAGGCAAGAGAATGGCTTAAGCCCAGGAGTTTGAGGTTGCTGTGAGCTATGAAGCCATAGCATTCTACTAAGGGGTAACAAAGTGAGACTTTGTCTCAAAAAATAAATAAATAAAATAAAATAAAAAGCTCAATCCAAGCATCTCTTTTAACTTTGACTCATTTTACCAGTCAAAATTACTGCAATATTCTTTCTTCTTTCATTTTTTTCCTTCAATACTTGAATTTTTCTAGATTGAGGTTTTCTTTTTGTTTTTATTTTTCTCTTTGATCTCCCTTTTTCAAATACTATTTTCTAGCTATTTTATTGCAGTTATGTCTGAAATTTTATCATATAAATATAACTTCAAAGTTGAGATGCCCCTACTGCCCAGCAGCAAAATCTTCAACAACAACAAAAAAAAGATTTTAGGATACTTTGTTCTCATCTTCCCCCTCCTGACATACATATATTGTGGCCCACCATCTTATCCTTTTTTTAAGTCCATAATCTGACAATACTTTTAATATTATTATTTAAACAATCAATATTTAAATTTGCATATGTGTTTACATTTTGATTCATCATAATAATGATACAATAGTATCTCCAGAGATAATATTCCTTCTTATCTTTTAGAAGTTCCATTACATAAAGTCTTTTGCATGTATGCTCTTGTCTGGGCAAACTAGGAGACATTGGCCTAGTTTCAATTTCTGGTAAACTATAACTGTGTTTATTTTACCATAATAGATAATTTTGCTATGTAAACAATTCTAGGTTCCCTATTATTGTCTATCCATATTTTGAAGATAGTCTTCACACTCACTGACTTCCTTGTTGCTTAACAGCTTCTGCTTAATAGCTGACTCCTAAGGCTATTTTTCAGCCAGTGATCTGTCTTCTCTCCAGCTGACTTTGAAGATCTTTGCTTTGTCATTGGTGTCCTGCAGCTTCATTACAATGTGTCTGGCCATTGGTTTCCTTTTGATTTATATCTTGCTTGAGATCAGTTTTTGTTTCATCTAAGAATACATATTTTTCAAGTTTTAAAAACCATATTGTCTTTATTCCTTTAAGTAATGCTTCTCCATTTTTCCTCCTGAGCTTCCAGCTGGACACCTGTTACATCTTCTATCTACGAAGGCTCTCTACCTCTCCTTCACATTTCAGCTGTATATTCCAATTTACTAATTCCTTGTGTCAAATCTGATTAACCTTCTTTTAACATCAACAACCACAACTTCTCATTTAACCAGATTTGATTTTTAGAATTTTACTGTCTTTCTTCCAAAGTTGTTTTCTTTCTTCTAATTCAGAGTTACTATTGTTGGTATAGGCTCAGTACCTGTGGCTCAAGTGGCTAAGGCGTCAGCCACATACACCTGAGCTGGCAGGTTCAAATCCAGCCCCGGCTTGCCAAACAACAATGACAGCTGCAAACAAAAAATAGCCAAGCATTGGGGCAAGCACGTATAGTCCCAGCTACTTGGGAGGCGGAAGGCAGGAGAATCACTTCAGACCAGGAGTTGGAGGTTGCTGTGAGCTGTGATGCCATAGCACTCTACCCAGGGCGACTACTTCAGGCTCTGTCTCAAAAAACAAACAAACAAAATACATAGTAGGTATATATTTTAATTCTTTAGAAAGTTGCTATGTTCTACGTTCTGTACCTGACAGTCCCAACATGTGCAGTCCAAGTCTGTTGTCTCTGGGTTCTGTTCACTGTCAGAGGGGCTTGCCTTCTCAAGCCATAATCTCTCCAGTTGACCTTCATCTGCCAGAGTCCTGCACCTCAACTTGGAGAAATTTTCCTTCAGAGGAGGCTTGTTTCTGCTTTTGCTCAGAGCCAAAGTGTGCCTTGCCCAGGAGCTTTTAGGCCTACTCAGGGTTTTGGCTCAAAGCAGTTTTAAGCTTGGTTGCCCTCCTTGTTGCAGTTCCAAGGTAACAATCTATCAGGGTCCCGCCCTGAGAGCAGTGTCCACTGAAACCGGTGGACACAGGTGGTGATCCACTGAAGAAATATACAGTTAGAAGTGAAGGTAAAGAAAGACAAGAGACATTGAGTAGAATTAAAAGTGGGAGCTCAGGGCTCCATTGCCCGTCTTAGGATTCCAGCAATGGCCCAGAGTGTTTGCTCCATTCTGATTTTATTGAAGTCTATTTGCCAAGAGAGTAAGATGAGGGAGCAGTTTCTCAGATTGATCTTATCAGCTCCTATTGTGATTATTTTTAACCTTAAGGGTAGCCTTCAGAAATCTGAAATCTGAGCCTTGTTTGGGGAGAGCCTCCTGCTTGAGGTTATACACGCAAATTTCTAGAGAGGTGTTAAGCTCCACTAGTTCTCTATGGTGTAAACTGCTGCCAGTGTTAATCTCCTCTGAGGGATGGGTGGGAGGGAGGCATTTTCCTCCCATCACCACCACAGAGGATTTTCCTCTGTGATAAGAGATGTAAGCTCTTCTGCCCAGGTCTCAGAGCTGGAGCTACTCCCTTGATCTCTGCCCCAGGCAAATGCAAATCTCCACAATGGGTATCTGCTTTGCCTGTTTAATGGGCAGGAAAACCCCTAGAAGATGTATCTTTTCTAGGATTTGCCATAATCTCTTCTATGGCCATTACTCTCCTCAGAGTGCTCGCAGACCCAGCAGGGTGTTTGTAAGCTATATCCCCAACAGGCTAGAATTTCAGAAAAGACAAGAAGCTTGCTAGCAATGGCTAGCTTAAATGTAAACTACCTGACTTTTCTTTGTACCAACTCACTCAGCTTACTTTTTTAGTTTTCCTCTTTTTCTAGGGGGGGCTTTCCTTTGCCAAGCATGGGGTCTTCACTCTCCATTCTCCTAGCACAATCGCCTTATGGTCATTACTGCTTTCCCTCCTCCTTCCCCTTACTTGCCTATGCAGTTTGGCTCCATGCTGCTGTCTGTCATGCTACTATTTATGGTGCCCTGCCCCGTACCAGGTGTGGCTCCCCACCTGCTGTGACCAAGGCTTCTAACCTCCCACAAGGACCCCTGATGCAGATCTTTGTTTGTTCTGTTGAGTCTCTTCTACCTTTTGCAAGCCCACTGGTGCCTCGGTATATGTGTAAAGAAAGTTTCAGTCATGGGGAAGTTTCAGGGGAGAGCCTCAGAGCTCTAAAAAATCAGGTCACTGCATTGCTCCATCATAATTGTCTTACTTAGTGGTTAAATGTGGGTCCTAGAGTCGAACTTCATGACTTTGGGCCCAGCTCTGACACTCATTTGGGAACCCTAAGCCACATTACTTAAACTCCCTCATGTCTCAGTTTCTCATTCTGTAAAATGAGAAAAATTTGTGATTTTTCTTTCTTTCTTTTTTATTTGTGATTTTTCAAAGTGAGTCTGTATTGGTAGACATCAGCATAATGATTACCTTTGGATCTATTGACTGAAATGGGTCATCAAGGAAACTTTTGGAGTGGTGCAAATGTCCAATGTCTTAGTCTCAGTGGTGTTTACATGGGTGTATACATACATTTTTAAAATTCCATCAAGCACTTAATATTAGTGTACTTCCTAAACTAATTTTAAAAGTTTTTGCAAATGAAGATAATAGTTCCTACCTTCCAGCATCATTGTGAGAATTAAATGTGTTCAGCAGGTGACATAATTATTCCTGACCTGGTATCCAGTATTTTGCTATTGTCACATGTAATTGCTACTGAAGGCTCTGTGTCCCTAGTAATCTGGGAACAACTTGGAAGACAGGCACTCTGGCACCTTATTGTTCCAGCAGTGAGTAGGCTCCATCTGTGCTCCAAGCAGTTCAAGTTCAGCTAGTGAAGGAGGTAAATTACAAGTGTGTGAGAAGCCTCTGGAGAGCTGCTAGGCTCCTAGGAGGAGCCTCTCACATTGGGGGTGGAGGAGTACTAGTGGGAAGTCAGCCCTAGGGACAAGAAGGATGCAAACAGGTGGGATGAGGGAAAGAGAAGATGCCCTCAGCTTCCTGAAAAAAGGGAGTGGGTCAGACTTTGGTTCTCATTCCCTTTCACTATGACTGTCACACATTAGGCCATTAATCCTGGCTGGCTACAGGAACGAATGAGCCCCTGTGTGGGGGCATCAGGACCTCTGATTTTACATATGGGTATAAGCTGTGACACACAGCGGAGCCGCTCTGATTTGCTGGGTTTAGACAGGGCCTGTAAGAACCTCGTGGGTCCAAACCCAGGATACTGATCTGTGACCCGTAAGTCACCACCGGTGGGTGGACAGCTGCTCCAGGACCCAAGAAACAGCCATGGAGGAGAGAGCTCCAGGCCCAGAGCTACCAGAGGGACAGGCAAGGACAAGCCAACTTAAAGTTGAAAGTTCTGGCCCGGGTGTCCTCCGGAGGAAGTCAGGCCGCGTCAGGGCAAGGTTAAAGCAGAGGGCAAGGCAGGACGAGAAGGAGCGGAGGGGTGGGCTGGCGCAGCCCAGAAGCCACCTACTCTGGGGCACTGTCTATATTGCACACGTATGAAGGCCATGGCCCAAGCAAGGTCGGCCGTAGTCTCTGCTCCGGTCCTCCGGCAGGCGGCGCCAGAGCGCAAGTCCGCCCCGTGACTCGGGTCCAGAGTCCGCTGGGCGGAGCGAAGGGCGGGCCCCTGAGTCTCTAGGCGTTGGAGCGCGGCGACAGTTCCGCGGGACAGACGGAGGGACGCGCAGCCAGATCCTCCGAGGCCATGGCGGAGCACTCCCCGCGACGCTGCTGCTTGGGCTGGGACTTCAGCACGCAGCAGGTACGTCTCGGAGCCGCGGAGTGGGGCCGCTTGCTTCACGCCGCCGGGCGGGCTGGCATCTGCTTGCGGAACGCTGGGCCCTGCCGCGGGCGCGCCTCCTCTCGAGCTTCCCCTGCCAATACGGCCCGCCCGCAATATGCGACCTCCACCCGCGTAGACCCCTTCCCTCCTGGAAACGGCAAGCGTCCCCGGGCTGAACCCCGGGTGCCCAAAGGGGCCAGAGGACTCAGCGGATTCGTGCACTTTGGTGGACACTGAGTGACAGGGACCGAGGGAACTCAGCTACTGTAAAGCAGGGGAAGAGACAGACCTGTGCACATGCATCACCGGTGACCTGGAACCAAATAAGTGCCTGAAACGGTTTTCAAAAGTGAAATGGCTAAAATGTTCTGATGGACTTCACCCTTCCCTGTGACCGCCCTTGGCTGGCACCAATGTGCCTGTATCTGCAGACATAGAACTGCTGGCCAGAGGAGATCTGGGCTGCCCCCAGGGGCCCGCAGACAGAGCGAGGAGAATCAAAATTTGCCTTCAAACTGGGCGAGGGGTGACCAGAGACTCCTTAAAAGTGCATGGGAAACATACACAGAGGCAGCCAAACAAACCCCTCTCCTCAAATGGGTCAAGGGAGGCAGGCCTCTGGCTAGTCCCTGAGGGGAAAGTCCTATGGGACTGTGGATGAGTGGAGTTGCCTTGCTAGACCTGTTTCCCCAACTGTCCAGGAAAGGAGTTACATGCCTGAGCTTGGACAGCAGAGTCAATGGGATATTGTATCTCTGGGTGGAGATCATGGCCTGTGGGAACAGCCACCAGCTTTACCTGGTTTCTCAGACTCTAGCAGACATGGACCCCAAAGACATCTCCAAACCTTGTTTCCCATTCCTTCCCCTCTGGGATCTTCTCAGGCCCCCTTGTCAGGTACACAAACTAGATCATCTCATCTGCGAACATCTACCTCTAGAGCAGTGTTTTTCAACCTTTTTTTTTTTTAATCTCACAGCACACTTAAATTGTTGATCCCAAAAAAAGAGTAAAAAAAAGAATATACTTACTGTGCTTTGAACTTCCTTCAAAAATAATGTAATTAATTATCTTTAAAAATGTTTGAGGCACACCAGTTGAAAATCACTTCTCTAGGGGGTCTTGGCATTGGTTGTTAGGGAAGCAAAGATTCCTTAAGATAGGTAGGTCTTCCTACTTAGCCTCAGTTTATTTTGCTAAATCTTTGGGTATGACTCCAGGTAACTCATCTGTTGCCATGTTGACCATGCTGCATCCTTGCCTTTAAGGAGATCTCTCTGGTGAACTGCTCCTAGGGCCTCACCTAGTGACGTCAATGCCTGCTAGACCAGTATAGATGCTGAGAAAAATCTTATACATCATTTTTTTTTAAATGACTTCCAGGTGAAAGTTGTTGCTGTTGATGCAGAGCTGAATGTCATTTATGAGGACAGTGTGCATTTTGACAGAGACCTTCCAGAATTTGGGTATGTACCTTGTGTGCATGTGGGTGGGGTGGGGGCTTAGGGATCCTCCCTGCAACCTTTTGCATTCACAGATACGCTAAACTATAGGAGTGGTGGTAGACCTCTCAGCATCTTTTTTCTATAGCAGGAGTGTTGTCTCCCCCATTCCTTTCCAATTCCATTCATCCATTCATTCATTCATTCATTCATACATGCAGTATCAATTGAGACCTCAAGCATCATGTTAGGCCCTGGGATTTGATGGTGTACCAGCAAGAGAAATGGTACTTGCTCTCCCAGAGCTTCCCTTTGAGTAGTGCAGGCTGATGTCAACCAAAGGATCTCACAAAAGAACATTTGGTTGTAAACTCCCAGGCCTCTGAAGGAAAGGAACTCCTAGTACTTATTATAAAGGAATGTCACCCAGACTTGGGAGGAAGAGTCCAGAAGGGTCCCTAAGGAAGTAGTGCTTGAGCTAAGATCTGAGTAAGTGAAGTTAGCCAGGTGATAGAAGAGCATGCCAGGCAGAAGGAAATGTGTGCAAAGGCACCGTGGCAAGCAAGAGCACAGTTCATTGATGGAATTGAAGAAAGCCAATGGGGCTTGAGAGCAAAGAGGAAAGAAGTCTGGGTAGATCACTGCAGGCCATGGTACAGAGTTTGTTTTTATTCTACAAGCCATGGTCAGCAACTGAAGGGCCATAAAGGATGGGGGAGGGGTGACAGATTGTATTTGTGCTTTGAAAAGATCTCTTTGGGTGCAGTGGGAGAGTAGAAGGGGCATGGCAAGAGCGAGGAGACCATTAAAGAGGTTTTTATAGGTCATTCAGACAAGAAATGTTGGCTGTGAGAGAGCTGAGTAGTAAAATTGATAGGTCTTGGTGCAAAATTGAATGTGAGATGTGAGGGTGAGGTTTCTGGTCTTCAGGGTAGATGACAGGCTATGGTAAAGAATGGCCTTTGGAGAGAAAGATCATAATTTTAGCTGTTGTATTAGTCTGCTAGGGCTGCCATAACAAAATACCACTTACTGGGTGGCTTAAACAGCAGATATGTATTTTCTCACAGTTCTGGAGGCTAAAAGTCCAAGCATCAAAGTACTGGGAGAGTTATTTTCCTCTGAAGCTTCTCTCCTTGGCTTGCAGATGACCCTCCTCTTGCTGTCTGTCTACATAATGGTAGCTCTGCACAGAAATGCTCAGGGTCTATATGTCTCCTCTTGTAAGGACATCAGTCTAACTTGGTTAGGGCTTACCTTAATGACTTTTTTTTAACTTAATTGCCTTTTTTTTTTAGAGACAGGGTCTTGCTTTGTCACTGTTGGTAGAGTGCTGTGCCGTCACAGCTCACAGCAACCTCCAACTCTTGGGCTTAGATGATTCTCTTGCCTCAGCCTCCCGAGTAGCTGGGACTACAGGCACCCCACACACACTCACAATGCCCAGCTATTTTTGTTGTTGCAGTTTGGCTGGGGCAGGTTTGATCCCTTCACCCTTGGTATATGGGGCCAGCGCCCTACTCACTGAGCCACAGGCGCCACCCAATTTAATTGCCTTTTTAAAGGCCCTATTTCCAAATACAGTGGCATTCTGAGGTCCTGGGTGTTAGGACATCAGTATTTGAATTTTGAGTGTACACAGTTCAATCCATAAGAGCTGTGGACTTGTTGATTTTAAGGTGGCTCTATGAAGTCCTGGTAGAAATGTCCTTTCTAATCTATGGTAGACATAATTCCTCTTTGAAGTCTTCCTTGCGCTTTGTATACCTCCTATTACCTATCACATCTTAATACCACCTCTTTCTCCCTAGCTAGTGTGGCCCCTTGGAGCTGAGGTCTTGCTTTCATATTTTATATTATGGTAGGCCTTGTATGCTTGAGTTTTGGTAGTTTCTTTCAAGGAATTGGTCCCTTTCTTCTAAGCTAGTGAATGTATGGCCGTAGTTTTGTTTACAATACATGTATATTCCTTTATCATCCTTTTGATGTCTATGGGGTCAGTAGTAGTGACGCTTCTATCATTTCAAATAATGGTAATTTATCTCTTCTCTCTTTTTTCTTGGTTAGTTTGACTAGACGTTTGTCAATTGACCTTTCCAAAGAATCAACTGTTGTTTTTCTCTTTTCATTGTTACTAATTGTGGCTCTAATTTATGTTTCTTTTCTTCTGCTTACTATAGGTTTAAATTGCTTTTTTTTCCTTCTAGTTACCTGAAATAGAAACTTAGATTGTTGATTCCAGTCTTTCTTTTCTAATATATGTATGTAATGCCATAAATTTCCCTTAAGCCCCAATGTTTTTGGCATCTCACATATTTTGAGACGTTACATTTTCATTTTCTTTACTTCAAAATATTTTGTAGTTTCCCTTGAGACTTCTTTGATTCATGGATTATTTATAAATATATTGTTTAGGCTGGGAGTGGTGGCTCGCATGGATATTGGATATCAAAATATCCAAATATTTTGTGAGGCTGGAGTAGGAGGATCACTTAAGGCTAGGAGTTTGAGACTAGCCAGGGCAAAATAATGAGACTCCATCTCTACCAAAAGAAAAAAAAAAGATCTGTGTTGTTTCATCTCAAAATTTTCCATCTTTCTATTACCAATTTCTAATCTAATTACATGGTGATCTGAGAACATACTTTATATAATTTTTTTTTAAATAACTTTATTTATTTATTTATTTATTTATTTATTTTTGTAGAGACAAAGTCTCACTTTTTCGCCCTTGGTAGAGTGCCATGGCGTCACACAGCTCACAGCAACCTCCAACTCCTGAGCTTAGGCAATTCTCAGCCTCCCTAGTAGCTAGAATTACAGGCACCCTGCCACAATGCCCGGCTATTTTGTTTTTGTTGCAGTTTGGCCTGGGCCAGGTTTGAACCAGCCGCCCTTGGTATATGGGGCCGGCGCCGCCCCACTTTATATGATTTTTATTCTTTCAATTTTGTTTGTTTTTTAGAGTCAGAATCTCCCTCAGTCACCCAAATTGGAATGCAGTGGCATGATCACAGCTCACTACAACATCAAATACCTGGGTTCAAGTGATCCTCTTACCTCAACCTCCTGAGTAGCTAGGGATACCGGGAGTATACTAATTTTTTTTTTTTTTAAGTTTTTGTAGAAACAGGGGTTTCACCATATTGCCCAGGTGGGTCTTAGAACTCCAGGCCTCAAGTAATCCTCCCATCTCAGCCTCCCAAAGTTCTGGAATTATAGGCATGAGCCACCACACCCGGCTTATTCTTTCAAGTTTTAAAACTTCCCTCTTCCATTTAATAAGTGAGTGAATCCTCTCCGCTGGATATTTAACAACGACAAAAAATGTCCATAACCAAAACACAGTGTTGCTTTTTTTAGTTATTTGTTTTTCTTTTTTATTCAAGTTTCATTTTTAAGATCTTTTAACTGGATGCATATAGATCAAGCTTATTCCTTTCCCAGTCCCTATAATTGCATTATAGGCTTTTTCTTTTCACAACTTTAGTAAGGTATAATTGATATACAATAAATTGTATATATTTGAAGTACAACAGTTTGATAAGTTTTGACATATATATTCTTTTATGAAATTATCATTAAAATTGAAATAATGAAACTTCTATCCCCTAGAAGTTCCCTCATGCCTGTTTGCAGACCATTCCTCCTCCCAACTCCCCAGCCTCTGGAAACCACTGATATGTTTTCTACTACTAGAGATTAGTTTGTATTTTCTAGAATTTTATATAAATGGGATCATAATTACATATTCTTTTTTGACTCATTTTATTCCACATAATCATTTTGAGATTCATCCATGTTTTCCCATGTGTCAATAATGAGTTCTTTTAGGCTAGGTGCAGTGGCTCACTCCTGTAATTCTAGGACTCTGGGAGGCTGAGGTGGGTGAATTGCTTGAGCTCATGAGTTTGAGACCAGCCTGAGCCAGAGCAAGACCCATCTCTAAAAAAAATAGCCGGGCGTTGCGGCAGGCTCCTATAGTCCCACCTACTGGAGAGGCTGAGTCAAGAGGATCATTTAAGTCCAAGAGTTTGAGGTTGCTGTGAGTTATGATACCATAGCACTCTACCAAGGTTGACAAAGTGAAACTCTGTCTAAAAAAAAAAAAAAAAAAAAGTGTTCTTTTATAGCTGAGTGGTATTTCATTATATAGATGGACTAAAATTAGTTTACATTCACCCGATGGAAGATAGTAGTTTTCTATTACTATAAGTAAAGATCTGTGAAATTCACATACAAGTCTTTACGTGGATATATTCTTTCATTTCTCTTGGAAATGACATATCAGGCGTGAAATGGCTGAGTCATGTAGTATATGTTTAACTTTTTAAGAAATTCTTTCCTAAGTGATTATTATGATAACAAATATTTTGTCAACAGGCATAACATGCACTTGGTATATAACTCAAAAGAAACAAAAAGTATACAATTAAATATATAATTCTTAATCTCACCTGTGACCTCTTCTCTTCCCTCCCTCCCTCCTCTATGGATAACTTCTTTAGTTTATTGTATAATTCTTCCAGTGCTTTTATCTGGAAATTTAGGAAGACATGAATACTCTTATTTTTTTCTTTCTTACTCGAAAAAGCACATTGTGCACACCATTCTGTACTTTGCTCTATTCATGTCACAATAATTTGGCTGTGTTCTCATGTCAGTACATAAAAACATCTGTGTTCTTTTTATAGATGCATAGTATTCCATTGTATAGATTTAAATGCACTGTTGAAGGACATTGGCTTGTTTGTAATGAAAAATGATGTAGTGAATTACCTTATGTGTATCTTTGCAGACATAAACCTGTTTATATGTCAAATAAATTTTCAGAGATGGAATTGCTGAATCAAAGAGCAAATTGATTTATAATATTGTGCAATGTGACACATTGCCTCCTATACCAATTGTATTGACTTTCACCCCACCAGCAACACATGAAGAGTACCTGTTTTCCCACGGCTGTGCCAATACTGTGAGGTTGTTTAGTTTTGGATTCTTTGCCAATATGCTAGGTGAAGAATGGTATCTTCATGTAGATTTACTTTGCATTTCTCCTATTATGAATGTTATTGAGAATCTTTTCATATGTTGAAGGGCTACTTGACTTTATTTTTCTATGAAATTGTTATTCATATCCTTGCCCATTTTTCTATTGAATTGGTTATCTGTAACTTATAATTTCTTCCATTTCATCCTGCAATTCCATCACTAGGTATCTGCCCAGAAGAACAAAAATCATTTTATCACAAAGACATTTGCACCACATTGTTTAGTGCAGCCCAATTTATAATTGCCAAGTTATGGGAGCAACCCAAATGCCCATCATTTGGATAGGCATGGGAATGGATTAACAAATTGTGGCATATGTATACCTTAGATTACTATTCAGCCATAAAAAAGATGGAGACTTTACATCTTTTATGTTTACCTGGATGGAGTTGAAACACATTCTTCTTAGTAAGGTATCTCAAGAATGGGAAAAAAGTATCCAGTGTACTCAATACTATTATGAAACCAATATATAAACACTTACTCACATGAATGATAAAACACAAATATAGTCTAGCAAGGGAGAGGGGAGAGGAGGGTGACAGAGGGAAGGGGTGAAGGAGATTGGTGAAAGAAAGGAGGGCATTTGGTGGGATCTCACCTAATGTGCACAATGCAAGCGTGCATTTCAAAATAATTAAGAGTAAATTTTAAATGTCTTACTACAAAAAATAAGTAACTGAGGTGATAGCCTTGTTAATCAATTTGATTTAAGCATTCTACATTGTATATCAAATCATCACATTGTACCCCATAAATGTGTACATTATGATTTTATTAAAAGTTAAATTTAAATAAATAAATAATTTCTAGGAGCTTTTTATAGAGGAACTGTCTCTCTAGTTAAATTAATTACAAATATATTTCCCAGATTTTTGTTTGTTTTTGACCTGTGGATGAGTTGTTGTTATTGTTGCATCACATGGGCTTTTCATTTTTATGTCACTGAATATCATATTTCCCATCTATGGCTTCTAGATTTTGAGTAATAGTTTAAAAGGCCTTTCTCATTCTAAGATTATGAAGTAATTCATCTATGTTCTCATCTTTTCTTGTAAGGTTTCAGCATTCTTATATGAAAAATATTTGGCGTTTATTCAGGTACATGGTCTTGACATTTATATCCATGTTTAATTTTTTCTAGATGACACTTCAGTTGTTAATACCAATCGTTTTGTTTTTTATTATTTGGGATTCATCAAGTGACCAACCATTTTTTAATAAATCCATCTTTACCTCACTGATTTAAATTTTTGTGTTTGTTTAGGTGTTTGGGGGCTTTTTCTTCTGTTCCACTGTTTGTTAGATCTGTTCATAAGCTGTTAATACATTGTTTTAATTATCCCAGCTTTGCAATGTTTTAATAACTGGAATTGTTGGTCCCTCCTGATTATTCTTTTTTTCAGCATTTCAATGGCAATTCTTTCATGTTCTTTTGCAATATGTACCACAGAATCATTTTTCCATGTTCTAGAATGCAAAATTATTAATTTTTTTTAATTATTAGTTTTCTTATTGTTAAATCATAGCTGTGTACATTAGTGCATTCAAAGGGTACAATGTGCTTCTTTCATATACAATCTGAAATATTCTCATCAAACTGTTCAATGTAGCCTTCATGGCATTTTCTTAGTTACTGTATGTAGACTTTTGTATTCTACATTTAGTAAGTTTTGCAGGTACCCATTCTAAGATGCACCATAGGTGTGGCCCCACCAACTACCCTCCCTCCAATATAACCTCCCCCCTCCCTTCCCCTCCCTTGGCCCTTTCCCCCTTTCCCCATATTCATGTGCTATAGTTGGTTTACGGCCTTCATGTGAAAGCTATAGATTAGCTTCATAGTAGGGCTGAGTACATTGGATACTTTTTCTTCCATTCCTAAGATACTTTGCTAAGAAGGGTATGTTCCAGCTCCATCCATGTAAACATGAAAGAGGCAAAGTCTCCATCTTTCTTTAAGGCTGCATAATATTCCATGGTATACATGTACCACAATTTGCTACTCCATTCATGGGTCGATGGGCACTTTGGCTTCTTCCATGACTTAGCAATTATAAATTGGGCTGCAATAAACATTCTGGTACAGATGGCTTTGTTATATTGTGACTTTTGGTCTTCCATAGTTTTGGAGTGTAAAATAATGGTTGTCAAATATGTAGTCATTATGAATAAGAGACACAAAATTATAAGAGTTTGTTATTTTGAAATTAATGCATTTGGGCAGCGCCTGTGATTCAGTGAGTAGGGCACTGGCCCCATATACCAAGGGTGGTGGGTTCAAACCCGGCCCTGGCCAAACTGCAACAACAAAAAAAATAGCCGGGCTTTGTGGCAGGTGCTTGTAGTCCCAGCTACTCGGGATGCTGAGGAAAGAGAACCGCCTAAGCTCAAGAGCTAGAGGTTGCTGTGAGCTGTGATGCCACAGCACTCTACTGAGGGTGACAAAATGAGACTCTGTCTCAAAAAAAAAAAAAAGAAAGAAAGAAAGAAAACAGAAATTAATGCATTTGAACTTAGAATAAATTTTGTCTTTAAAAATTTATAATTCTTTAATTATGAATATTTGATTTTCCATGCAGAGAAAAGCACTTTATTTAAAATATAGAGTTTTTAATTTTCTTTTCTTCTTCTACTTTTTTTTTGTCCTTTGGTGAGAGGAGGAGCTATTTTAAGCACAACTATCTTGAGATGTCTTTTGAGATTTTCTGGTCATCATAGCAGAGTCTTCCATGGTTTATTTGTACATTATTTTTTCTCTATGTTCATTATATATATTAGTAAGGAAATGATTTTTCTCAATAAAATACATTGTGTGGGGGAGTGGTGTGTGGCTGTAAGCTGACTTATTATTTTCACCTTCTTATTCAGGTTTTCTATTCGGTCTTGTCCTATTACAATGGCTAGCTAGATAAGTAGTATAATCTTTGACTATGAATCAATGAGAAAAAGGAAGTAAACTGATATTGAATGGTTTCAGCTCTGTGTGAAGCAATGAAGTATGAACTTGGACTACCCACCATTAATACCACCAAGGTGATCTTGCACTATATGCATCACACCCACTATTTTAAATGTATTGCATCATTTCATTCTTTACAGCCATGTTTTAAAATAGGCATTAAAATTCCCATTTGGCAAGTAAAGAACTTAAAAGACTAGACAGGTCATTAAGTAGCAGAGCAGCATTTGAATAGAAACTCTATTTCCCCAACTGTTTTTGCAGAATGCGGTCAAATGAGATGAATACTAAAATAATAAATACATACACAAAAAGATGTGTTGAATGAATAAAATTACGAGAATCTGCTTTTATTAAAATTTAACTAATAGTTATGCACTTAGTATTTTTCAGAGTGCACTGAAAGTTTGCACCTATGATGACTGACTTAATCCTCTCAATACTTTGTGGTATTGGTTGAATTGTTTTCATTTTACCTACAAAAACTCTAAGACACAGAAAAAATTAAGCAAATTCACCAAATTCAAATTGTAGGTAACTTAAGAAATAGGAATCTTCGATCAATTTCTTTTTCTGTGGTCACCCCTCCTTTCAATATACCACAGCTACCCATCCCCCACAGATAGCCACACTTTTTCTGAGAGCTTTGTATCTTTGCACTTTAAAAAAAATTAATTAATTCTTTTTGTACAAATATGAAAATACTTCTTACATATGAATTCACTTTGAAGTCCAGGTATTGAAGGGGATTCAACTGACACAGGTTTACTTCCCTCAATACTTCTCTCATTTAAATAACAGTGCAAAACAATACATTAGTTAGTAATCAATTAAAAGAGACTTTGTTTCCAAAAATTGTACAGACTATGAAATAAGCTACTTTGTCATCTCCATAGATTTCTTTCCTTAGGTTTAGGTGATCTAAATAATTTTATGGCAAAAGTTGGATTTTTTTGGCTTCTATTTGGCTTATGTTAAATATTTAATTTAAAAGATTATTAATACCCAATGCTGAAAGTATTGTGGGAAAATGAGCACTTTTTACATGTACATGGAGATGTAAATTGGTGTTGAGCTTCTGCAAGGCATTTGAAAAATACGTGTCAAAATTTTATGTAGTCATGTTCTATTACCCCACCTGAAATCTGTATTCTTTTTTTATTAAATCGTAACTGTGTAGAAATATGGGTATAGTGTGCTGATTTGATATGCAATGTGGAATGCTTAAATCAGACTCATTAACATAACCATCATCCCACTTACTTACATGTTGTGTTAAGACATTTATACTATACTCTTAGTAGTTTTGAAATGCATGATTGCGTTATGCACAATAGGTGAGGTCCTATCAAATACTCTCCCTTCTCCTGCCCTCTCCCCGTCCCTCTCCTCTCCCTCACTCTTCTCCTTCTTTCTAGACTATAGTTGTGTTTTATCATTCATATGGATGTGTAGGTGATGATATATCGATTTCTAACTAGTATTGAGTACATTGGATACTTTTTACCCATTCTTGAGATCCTTTACTCGAAAGAATGTGTTTCAGTTCCATCCAGGTAGACATAAAAGCTGTAAAGTCTCTCTCCCCCAATCCATACTCTTGCAATAATGATATGTGTGTATGCAGTATCAGGATATTTATCACAGTGGTGTTTATGTTGGTGACCACTTTGAAACAAGTTAAGCATCCTAAAAAGCAGAGGTTGGTAAAATAGATTATAAAACATATATACAATGTTTTATTTCGATGATGTGACAGGTATATATTTATTTGCAATAAAAAATGTTCACAATATAGTATTAATTAATATAAGGAATGACCAAATGGTGTGTATTTATCTATCCTTTAGTCATATGTTACTACAGAAAAAACAATCATGTAAAAAATGTTCACCAAAATGTTCACACTTGTTGTCTCTGAGTAGTGGCAAAATTTTATTTCTCATACCTTTTTTGTATAATCTTTTTGCAATACAAATGTGCAGGTCTACATTCCCCTTTTCAAAACCAGTATGACCAAATAGGTTTTAATATTGGAGAATTTTTAAATTTTGGATGGTTAAGTGGTATGTACGGTTTATATTAGGTTATAATTTCAGTAGCATCTGAGGCAGCCTCTTGAAATCAAGCTCATTAATATATTGCAGCAAAATGTGCAAATATTCACAGTCAGTGGTGCTAATACAGTTGTATGCCAATGCAGGGGAAGTCAGCTTTCCTCCCAAATTCAACTGTTGCAAAATCTTTGCTTTTAGAGATTGATTACATTTTGGAATTTCAGATAAGAAATTATATGCCTGTATTAATTTTATAATCAGAGAAGAATATAGTGTAAAAATATATCTAGAAAAGAAATCTAGAAATATATCTAGAAAGATAGATAAGGAAGAATATATATATAGAAGAATATACTGTAAAAATATATCTAGAAAAGAAATTACTCTAAATCTGAAACATGAAAGTGCCTCCTTTGCTAATGTTGACATGTCAGATGACAGGCAGGTGGTTATGTGAAAATGAATTCCTCTTAGGAGATTTCTTTTTTGTTTTTCTTTATTTGCATGATAGAAAGATGATATCAAGACTTTGAGTTTCTAGAGAAATACTATCTAAAGCAAGTTAAATCATTTTGTGACAACTGACACATATTGTTTAAAATGGGGGGGGCAAAGAGTGTTAATTAAGTATAGGCTATTAAAAAGAAGACAGATTTTGGAAAACTGTCTTCTGCCACTGACATGTCAACAAATTGTTTCCTGGGAAGAAAGTAGTTTTGCAGGCTCTTCCCTAGTCTGACTGCATGCTTAGCTAGGTGGGGGGTTAATAAGCAACATCTGATAGCAGTGAAAAATTCTGCACATAGCCTACCGTTCATTTCATGATTACAAAGCATCTGTTTCTAACTGGGATCATTTTGATTATCTCCTTTTCAAAGCAGGCTTATATCTATTAACAGAAATCACTTCTTTACACTTAGGGATAAAGGTTAGAGTTTTGGAATTTTTATGTCACCAGCCTCATGTTCCAGGGTAAACCTGAAGTGGTTATTCTAGCTCAAGCTCCCTCCAATCCCTCTCTCCCTCCTGCCTCCAATCCCCTGAAAACAAAGGCTGAACAAAACGTCCTTCTTTGCTTTGTTGTGTCACCTATTTTTTTTTCAAAACATGTCTTTCCTCCTATTTTATTCTTTTCAGATTTCTTGTTTAATACAGAGAAAAATATGAACAAATATCAGATCACCTATGGTCTTTCTGCTTTGAATTTTTATGTGTGACCATGTATTCTATGGTATTCTGTGTGTATATGTATTTCTCTGAGTGTATAACATTTATATAAATACTAATCTTAGCACATTGTATCTATCAACACATTTAGTCTTCCCAACCCACCCATGAAATCAGTATTATTATTATATGTATTTTATAAATGGTGACAACATAACGCATTGGGATCTGCGGATCATAATAATTGTACATAGTATTTCATGATATTGCTTTATGCTTAAAACTATGGTCTCTTTAATTTTATATATCATTATTTTTTAGAAAACTCTTTTGTTTTTATGGCTGCGTGATTTACTATGGTATTGATGTAATTTATTTACCACGCCCACAGTTATTATACAGTATCGTTATCCTGAAATTTTCACTTCTATAAATGATCTCCTAAATAATCATTGTATATTAATGTTTTGATAAGTATCAGCTTATTTCCTTCTGAAAAATTCCTGGAAGTGGATTTATTGGTCAACCTATGATAAAGATGTTTAAGGAAGGGAAGCCTAGTGTTACAGAATGTAGGTTCTAGGCATTGTGCATTTACATCCCAGCAACTCCATTTACTAATCCACTGTGATGTACTGAGTTACTTCAATTTTCCAAAGAATGGAATGGAAGACAACCTTTTAGGATCCTGCATAGAATTAAGGAAAATACATTTAGCAACAGATGAATAAATAAACAAGGTGCAGAATGTGCACATGGTAAGACTACTCAGCCATGGAAAGGAAGGGCATGCTGATGCACCCTGCAAAACAGCTGAACTTTGAAAACACGCTGACTGAAAGAAGCCCGACACAAAGACCATGTACTACCCGATTCCCTTCACATACAAGTTCAGAGTAGGGAAATCAAAGAAATAGAAAGTAGATTAGTGGTTGCTTAAGGCTGGGAGACAGGAATGGGAAGATAAGTGGGTGGTAGCTATAGGAATGGAATTTCTTTTACCTATGATTAAAATGTTCTCAAATTGGATTTGATGATGGTTGTGCATATCCCTGAATATACTAAAACTATTTACTTGCACACTTTAAATGGGTGAATTGTATGGAATGTAAATCACGTCTTTATAGAGCTGTTGACAAAGGTGAGCACTGTACCTGGCTACTTTTTTTTCTCACATCATTTTTAATTCTATGTATTTTCGTTAAAAATGTTTGCTAACTGTACAGCAAATTTTATTTCTATTTAAGACTTTTGTATGGTTTAATACTTTGAGTTGTGCCCTTTGAATTTTCTTTCTCTGATTTTCTTCATTTTCTTTTTCTATAATTTTAATTAAATTGTAAAGGTTCGATAATTTTCAATGTTAACCTATTTTCTGTGACATGTTTAAGATAATTTTCTGTACATTAATATTTATTTTATAGGGTATTTTTAAATTATGAAAGTTAAAAAAGGTAGAATAGTGAATTTTTTTAGTTTTTAGTTTTTGAAACAGGGTCCTATTCTGTTGCCCCAACTAGAGTTCAGTGTATCATTGTAGCTCACAGCAACCTCAAATTCCTGAGTTCAACTGATCCTCTGCCTCCCAAGTAGCTAGGACTATAGGCACACACCATCATGCCAAGCTAATTTTTCTCTTTTCTTTTGTTTCCTTTTCTTTCTTTCCCTTCCCTACCCTTTCTTTAAAATGAGAATTTCATTCTTGCTCAGGCTGGTCTTGAACTCCTGGTCGATCTTGAACTTAAGCTATCTTCCCACCTTGACTTCCCAAAGTGCTAGGATTACAGGTGTGAGCTACTGTACCTGGCCTGTTTTTCCAAATGATTTTTTCCCTTTGTTTCCTTGTTTAGAAAGGTTTTATCTACATGTAGATCAAATAATATGGATCTATATTTCCTTTTGGCTCCTTCTTATTTAGAAGATATAATACTACAATCTTATCTGGACTTGTATTGTGATGATCATGTTACAGAGCAGTTGAAATATTCCTCAATAAAAATGTACTTGAAAATTTTATGGAAAGAGAAATAATTTATACCTTGGAATTTGTTTCATCATTTTTTTAACATTGACTATTAACAATGCATTATAAAGATTTCTCTACAATAAGAATGTTGATATTTCTTATGTAATGGAAGTGTACACAAATACGTGTGTGTATAGGCCTCATCTGATGGTTTGAGTGGATCTGTTTAATACAAATCTTGACTTTGAAATAAAATTCTATCCAAGTTCTTGCTCTCTGTTCACAGGTCCTCCTTTTGTAATACAGCTGCCATTCAGAAGGTTAAGTAGTGTTTAAATCTCTTAAAAGATTAAAAGAACTATTTAAAATGCCATCATTTTGAGCTGACAGTGGATTCACAAATGTTGCAAGCCTTGCATCTTCATATTAATCTCACATTATTAAGAGCATCTTTATTACTCTAGATAGACTGTCATATCTATGTTGTTTATATAAAAAATAAGCATAACTTTCAAATACCATTAGCATAATTTGAATGGAGGCTTGACTCATTTTTGTGACCATTAGGGAGGGTTTGGTATTGATTATTTAGATTCATTTGAGATTTTTATCAGATGTATGTAAGGTTATACTATTAATCCTATTTTTCAGTCCAGGATTAGGATAAAGATTAAATACTTTGACTAAGGTCATATAAGTAATAATTCATATTCAAATTCTATGGTTTTTACTTTTACATCACAGTCTTTTTTTAAAATATAGAACTTATTATCTCTCAAATATTTCAGAGATTTATTTTATTTAATCCAATAGAAAAATGAAATATGTTTTTACTGATAACTAACTTTCAAATTCAGGCTTAATAAAGGTACTTAGGAATTTAAAATACTTAAAAAACAACCTGAAAAATAATTATTGTTCTTGTTTCAAATAATAGCCATATATTTTCTGAAAGGATTTTGGTGACAATTCCTTTTGAAGAAATGCTTATGAATTCTAATAACCCAGTGATTTAAAGAAAATTGGCAATAGGATTTAGATATGTCAATTACTTTTACTTCTAGACAGAAATTTGGCTTTCTGATCTCAAGTAGTGCTTGGACTACTTTATATCACAAATTTGTAGCCTTTGAGATGGTCTAAAGGTTATGATGAATCAAATCAATCAGTTATTAAAAAAAACAACTTTGTTCTCCTCATTGGTTTTACTTTAGAGAACTTCGGGAGGGATAAAAAGCCCTAAATAAAATAACACATAAACAATGTTATTGATGATATGCGGAAACCAAAAATCCATGTTAAAATCTCCTTAAAATAGCCATGTGTATTTCCTATAGTAACAGAGATCCAGTTGCTGGAATATATTGAATTACCCGTGCAAACTTCCCATTTTCTTCTGCATTCTGAATTCATGATAATAAATGCCTCAATTCTCGGCTCTATTTAGGTGGCTGAAAAATTATTTTGACTTTTAATTCCAGGTATTTTGCTATTAACTGGAGACAATGGCAAGAACATGTAACTTCATTAGTATAAAGAGTTTAACTTCAGTGATGAAGTTAATCACTTCCAAGGCTGTTGGTTTCCTTAATTTTTTTAACTGTTAATATGAAAATATTTAATATGTGAAAGTGTTGATTTTAAATAATGTATGGTGTTACTTCGCTTTAAGAGTGACGACCTTTTCTATGTTAATAACACTTATGACTCTAACCTTCTTATAACACGTGAAAGATATATTAACTCTGCAAGAAATAATCCACACACAATTGGGAAAGACTCTTACGCAACTTCAGGAAACTAAAAGAGATAAAAATACACCATTATCATTCTGGCCACCCTTCCCCCTTTCCGACATTTATATATGTTTAGCATTCAAACATGAAGGAAGACTGAGGGACGATGAGCAAGGCAGGGATGTAAATATTAAGGCATGTACATACACACACACACGCACACACACACACACACATATATATATATATATATATATGTGTGTGTGTGTGGAAGAAATGGCCATTTACTTTGCTAACATTGACTACTTTTTAAGAAATGGTTTTCCTGAGATATCCTTTATATGCTAGAGACTTCTCCCATTTGGAATGTGCAATTTAGTGTTTTGTTATGTACATTTGTGGATTTGTGTGATCAACTCCACAATCTATTTTAGGACCTTTTCATCACCTTCAAAAGAAACCCCATATGTTTTACCAATCACTTCCCATTTTCCCTCAACCCCTCCAGGTCTAGGCAAGTACTATTCTGTACTGTCTCTGTAGAATTTCTACTCTGAACTTTTCATGATGCAATCGTATCACATGTGGCCTTTGGGCTTGGCTTCTTTCATTAAGCTTAATGTTTCGAAAGTTTGTCCATGTTGTGGAGTATTTCAGTACTTTATTCCTTCTGTGCCTAAATAATACTCTATTGTATGGATATATTACTCAAGAGATAGTTGGGTTATTTTCACATTTTTGGCAATCATTACGTATTATGCTGCTATGAACATTTATTTTGGTGTAGATACATGTTTTCCTTTCTCTTGAGTATATATCAAGAAACGAACTTGTTCAATCCTCTGCTAATTCTGTCTTCCAATAAGAGCAACTGATTTTTAAAGCAGGTGCATCATTTCATATTTCTAGTATATGAAGTTTCAAATTTCTTCATGGCCTGGACAACACTTGTGATTATCTATCATTTTGATTATAGTCATTCTAGAGTGTATGCTATCAACAACTCATTTATTTTACATTTTAAAAAGATTCTAAATTTTCAAAAATAAATAATTTTTAATACAGAAGAAATGTTAGAAAGTGTAGTGGCATCTGACTGTTGTTTTAATCTAATTTCTTTTTAATAAATTTTTTTTCATACAAAATGTTTAAATGGCTTTAGTAATATGAAGATATATGAATAATTGATTGTTTACTTTCCCTGGATAAAGTGAAACTGTAAGTACATAAGATGAATCAGCCACAGAATCTTTATAGAATACATTTCTTTTTTCTTTAGTCCCTAACCTAAATGCTACATAAAAATATGTATCTTCATCCTGAGATATAAGAACTCTTTGGCTAACCTGATTAATTTAGCGATTCAATATTTTTTTAAAAGCAGACAAAAACCCAATGTTTATTAAAGCATACTACATTCCAGAGAAGGAAAGGGACTACCCCCTGATGTGGAAAAGACCATGGGTTTAATAAGATTTTCCTCCTTTATGCTGATTTCCTAATTTTATGTTAAGTCAGGGGAGTGTAAAATATTCATAATTTTTCTCTGAAAGGAGGAGAGTCCTATCATTTTTTATAAGGCAATTTCTGGGGATGATTAAATATTTTTTTTTTACTTTTCAGATCTATATAATATCTATTTCTAGAATAGTTATTTTTCCTGAGAAAACTTCAGTTTTATTATCATCCCTGAAAGTATAAAACACAAGTTATAGATTATGTCTTTTAAAATTTGATTTCTTAAGCTTATCCAGATGTGGTACTGGTTTTATTTATGTATGTATGTATTTATTTATTTAGTTAGTTAGTTATTTTAGAATATTACAGGGGTACACACTCCTTGATTACATAATTTGTTCTTATACATTTTAAGTCAGGAAATTTAAGTTGTTTTAACTTTACATTTTTTATTATCAATGTCTTTAGTTTTAAATTAATTAATACCCATGAACATGTAGAAATTTGGTGGTCTACAATTATACTGTTGTTGCTCTTCTAATTACATATTTCTCTTCTAATTACTGTGTTTTTCAGGTATTGTTCATGGTAAAAATGCTAAAATAATTTGACATAGGAAGAGGAGAGCAAGCTTTGATAATTGTTTAATATATTTCACTAACTTCTCCAAATATTCTAAAAAGGCCCTAAGAAAGGCAGATTCCCCCTATAAAAAATGGCTGGTTTAAGATAAAATGAATTATTGATAACTAATGATATAACTTTAAAATTTGTCAGATGATCAATTCTAGGGTTACATCCTTTTTAAGGATAGGCAGAAGTGAAATGTTTTATTTTATTTTATTAATTTTACTGGGATGCCATGACAAAATATTTCAGATAAAATTATGGAATTCAAAGAAGGATTTATTGTACAGAACTAATTTATTTTATTGTTGTCATTCTGTAACTGCCACATACCCTGAAGAAGAAACTGCCTCAGTGTCCTTGGCAACTGACACTCCAATCTGTCTATGGCTGGAGGTCAGGCCTTGCTTCAGCATCACCCTTCCCTGCAAAGTGGAAGAGTGGAACTTACATAAAAGGGTCAGAAAGCATCATGAACATGCATCAATGCCAGGCCCCACTGTGGTAATGGCTTTTAAACAACATTCCCACAAGCCCTGTAGTTACTATAAGATGTTTTAGAAGCTCCGTGTGAGGAGAGACAATGGGTGAAGGTCAAAGCCTCCTATTTCTTCTCAGATCAGAGCAGTTCTTGAATCTGTGGAATATTTGAGATTTCTACATAAGAAAAAGCTACATGTCTTAATATAATTTGAACATTCTTATGTAATATTTCTGCTAAAAATAAGTTTAAGCCCATTGCAATAAAATAAAGGCTTTCTTTAATATATTAACTTTGTAGTCACAAAAATCAAAACCATGCAAACATGAAGACAGACATTAGCTTGAAAGAACCCTAAACTATAATATATAAGAGAAATACTGGAGATATTTTTTAAAAGTTCATATTTCTGAGAGATGTGATTGTACCAACTTAGGTTTATTTTACTTTTAAAAGTATTTTCAAATCTTCAGATTTGAATAAAAAAATAAATACAATACCTTTTATAATACAAGAGAAATATTGTTAGAATAAGAAGCAGAGCTTCACATTAGCTATAAGGATTAAGACCTAAGTATTAATTCTGGATTTGCTACTAACAATTTATAATTTTGGTAAAGTCACTAAATATCTCTGATGGTCAGCCTTTTATGTGAAGAAAGAGAGAACTCAACTATCTTGTCCAAACAATTTGTAAGGTGCCTCTTAGCTCCAAAATTCTAAAAACTATCACACTAGGAAAGCACTTGAATATGTTTACATTCAATTGTATCAAATATTTTTTGTTCTTTAAATTAGCAGCACTTGAAATGAGAGACATTCCAAACCTCTGTAAAGCAGATGTGGTGTGATCTCTCAGCTCTAGATTTATGAACACATATCAAAAAAAATCATAATACATGAATTTTAATATGTGCATGTATTAAATAGTTATGTATATTTTAATATGCCCTTTCTAGGCTCAGCATTGTCCTATATAAAATACTTGGTGGTACAAAAGTAATATGCTGTAATATAAATTTCTCCACAAAAATTCATAATTCATAATAAATATGCATAGAAGACATATTAATTATTAAGGAAACAAAATAATAGAGTTTAAAATAGCATTGTACATTATGATATAGATAAGAAGACGGAATGGCACATGAGATTAATGTAATGAGTCAGTGGAGAAAGGATGTCTGCCTCCCTTTTACTCCCTATTACTGGTCTGCCCAGGAACAGATGCCCACTGAGCCTTATAGGTGAAATTTAAAAAAAGAAAGTGAGTACTTTTAAAGTTTATTATTTGTTAATGAATCTCAATGAAATCCACTCAGGAACACATATGACTATGAATTGATCGATCCCAATGTTAAGAAGGAATCGTTCTTCTTAAAACATTTTCTTATGAAAATGATGCTAAGTGTATTATTTTATTTTATTTTTTTATTTATTTTATTTATTTTTTAATTTTAAAGGAGAATTTTAATGTCCCAGGTTTCTTGTCTGTACACAGTGTTTGAATATTTAAGAGAATATCATTTACTAAAGCATACATTTGAGTTATGACAGTTACCACAATTGCTTTAATTATTAAAAAACCTCTTTCTTGTTTTTTTCTAAACTCATTAAATGTGTAAAAGACTAACATGTCAGGCATTTGAAATGTTTAAGAGATTCAGGTAAACTAAATTTGTGGTTGATATAAATTTAAAATATTTATTTATTTATTTTTATTAAATCATAGCTGCGTACATTGATATGATCATGGGGCATCGTACACTAGCTTCATAGACCATTTGACACATTTTCATCACAATAGTCAACATAGCCTTCCTGGCATTTTCCTAGTTACCGTGGCATGACA
>CAUYPK010007737.1:0-35104 GCA_963574355.1 Loris lydekkerianus | reverse complement strand
ATGGAGCTGGAACATATTCTCCTTAGCAAAGTATCCCAGGAATGGAAGAAAAAGTATCCAATGTACTCAGCCCTACTATGAAGCTAAACTATAGCTTTCACATGAAGGCTATAACCCAACTATACCACAAGACTATGGGGACAGGACCAAGGAAGGGGAAGGGAGGGGGGAGGTTTGGGTGGAGGGAGGGTGATGGGTCAGGCCACATCTATGGTGCATATTTTTATCTATAATAAAAAAAAAATTGAAAAAAAAATTTAATGATCATTAATGAAATTATTTTCGGGGCGGTGCCTGTGGCTCAAAGGAGTAGGGCTCTGGCCCCAGATGCCGAAGGTGGTGAGTTCAGTCGTGGCCCTGGACAAAAACTGCAAAAGAAAAAGTAGGGAATTGTTTTCAAAAGAAGTTCAAAGCACAGTAAATATATTTTCTACTTTATTCATTTTCTTTGATCCACAAAATTTAAGTGTACCGTGGAAGTTTAACTATAGGTTTGAGAGTGAGATTTAAAAAAAAAAAAGGTTGAAAAACACTGCTTTAAAAACTTCTTCTCTCAGGTAGTAATTAGCAATTAGTGAATACTAAACTCAGAATGCCTGAGAAGAGCATTTCTCAATCTGTGTTCCTTGGAACATTATATTTGCATATTCTCATATTCCAGAGTCAAAAGGTACACTTTTATGCTAACGGCATACGAATTTTTCATAAATAAATCTATTTTAACATTATTTAACTAAAAGTTTTCCATATTTACATAACCATGAAATATACACACACATTTTACATCATTTCTGATATGTGCTTTTTAGTGGTTTGGGGATTTTATTGTTTCATTTTTATTTTTAGCAGAACACCTATAGAATCAGTAGTGTTCTGTGAACCACAGTTTGGAAAAGAACCTCTTCCAAAGAAATCAAAACCAAAGCTAAAAGATAATCTTTGAATTTTGGAATTTTAGCTATGTGGGAACAATAGACATTCTCATAGCTGCTAAAACCATATCAGGTAGACAGTTACTTGCCATTATCCAGCATACAGACCTTATTGAGCCTATTAAGCCTACAGCTATGTCATTAATTCTAAAAGGCTACATCCAGTAGTTCAGTCCATCTCATTTCCCAGGCTTGGGGAATGTCTGCTTCAGTGTGGCACGTAGAAAAGCAAAGCAGATTGGGCTCATTTTGAGCCACAGGCAAAATATTCAAAGTTCAAGTATTTACTGAATTTCACTTGCCAGTTTTCATGTCATGTGTGATATTTTTATCTGACTAGAGATAGTCTTTAAATCCAACAACAGTACACATTTTGTATGAGAAATGCACTAGCATACTGACAAAGGCTCTCTCCCTGGCCGATGTTTATCAGGCTCCTCTGAACGCTCTTCTCCACCAGGCCTCCACCTTTGAACGTCTGTGTCCATATTTGCAACACCCAGTTTTAACAAAAATCCTGCTAAGTCAGTTTAGTGAGAATCTCCCACCACCCTTGATGTCTGTTCACCCTAGACATTTGCATAAATTCTCCATCTCCCCACCATCCCCCAAGTGACATCGGATCACCCTGGCCTGCCTTCAGCAAGAATACTGTCAAGTTTATTTAGCCAGAATTCCTCCCAACACCGATGTTTCCTCTTAGTAATTTTTTTTCCACTTACCCCTACCCAGCCTAAAAATCTCCACTCATCCATGTTGTATTCAGAATGAAGCCCAGTTCCATACTGAGGTCTCTTTTCCCAAATAAAATCTGTTTTCCCTGCTTTAACTGCTGTCCAGCTTTGTTTTTTCCTTTGACAATATGGAAACTTTCAATAATAAATTTACATCAAAAAGTAATAAACACTTGCATCAACTTGAGAAGGGCTTATTAAACGTCCTCAATATATTAAAAAACCAGACTGACAGCTTTGAAACACAAAGTCCTCTGTTTATCCATAAAACATATATATTATTGCCACCAGCAATTCTAATCTTCCCTTATGAGTGTACCTCTGTCTGCTCCTCTCGAGAGTGAGAATAGGGTTCAGATTCCAGGCCCATTCAAATCTTGGCTTCTTTGCTAAGACTGCCAATTAGAGCATTTTGTGATATGGACATCTGTCCACTGGACTGAGACCAGCTCATTTCACAAACCGGTTGTCAAACGGTATCAACTTTCTGTAACAACCTTTGTTGGATTCAAACCCATGCCCTCTGAGGATACATGGCTTCCTCTTCTATTACTAACATTTTTTTAATGCTTTGAAGCTACGCACACTAATTCTCAAAGCTAACTAATTATAAAATCAGGAAGTCATCCTTATTTCCCTTAATTCATGGAAATTTTTCCTGATGCTTGCATTTGTTGTCAAAAATAATCCTCTAAGCACATTTTTATTTTTGGAAATCTAGGCATTTTTCCAATCATTTTGAAAGAAATGTATATATTTAACATGGTTTCAGTGGTTACTTTCTGAGCACCAACTATCTGTCAGGCAATGAGAAAATGCTCCCAGTTTCTTTTTTTTTTTTTTTCTGAATATACCTGCTGAATAGCTAAAAAATTCGTTTTAGCTTTCTACCAAAACTAGCTTTTCTTTTTCTGTTTTTAAATTCAGTACAGTACAAGGTAAGAAGAGCAAAAAGTTTCATAAGGGGAAAGGTAATGTTTGAAGTTACATCAGTTTGAATGTAGTTTAGTTTCTCAACTATATATAATTACTTGGAAGGGGAAAATTCATAAAAATAGCTTTATTGTTACATTTTTTGCCAGTGGGTGTGTGAAGTGATTTAACTTACAGGTAATGATTATGTAATTGTATTGATACAGGGCACACAGCCTACCAACCTCAGTGAGTCATCCAGACTGACAAGAGGAGGTGTAAAAATTCTGCTTGCTTCTTTTCTTCCGTCTCATATCCCTGCCTTTTCAAAGGAGAGAAGTCTTTCTCCCAAGTTGGGGAGGGCGTTGATTAGTGAAGCATCAAAGCTCTAAGATCACGGATGTGAACACATCAAGGCGATGTGTCAATCCCTTATGGTATAATTTAAAAATTAATTGGGTGGTGGTGAAACTACCCAGCCCAAATGATGACTGTTCCATAAGAGATACAAGGCAAATGGCTGTCAGAAGCTACTTACCATTCAGAAAGGAAGCTCCTAAACTTTTACCAAGCTCCAGTAAGATACAAATTAATCTCGCTGAACCGTTCCATGCTGTTTGTCCCTGTTTTACCTCTGTAGGATACATTTGTTGCATAAACCCAACCATTTATTTGGACAGGAAGAAACAACACAAAATCTAAAGGTCTAGTCATAGCCTGGTCTGCTGAAGTGATTAAACTTTCTATTTTTGTAACCAGTGACCCCTGTTGCCATAGCTGATTAAAAGTAGAAAAATTTTAGATCTGAAGAATATTTGTGCCAAGGACAATGCTTGACCAAATATAATTAGCTGAATTTAGATAAATTCTCAATCTGGCTTTCTTTAACTTGAATAGAAAAATCACACACTTCGTTGAACATGAATGGATTTGAAAATGAACATTTGGATTATATGTGAGGATATTTTCCCAGAATAATAGGCCTAAGATTTTTTGATGTGCTGCATAGAAGTTCTTTGTTGACCCAAAGAACATATCGGCCTTCTGTTTTTACTCTCTAGCTTTATTTCCTGATTTTTATTAATATTTATAGAAATAGGTAAAACAGAAATAGGTGAGAGAAAGCAGGAAAATAATGGATCCATTGAAATCTTTACTCTTTGTTTTTTTCAGTGCATCTCGTTCCTTTTCTTGGGGATAATTAGAGATAAATGGTATGGTATTATATTTGCTTGGATAGCAATACAAAAATGCCTATTTCCATCATTTTCAGTAATAGACTTTCAAGCTATATTTTCCTCAAACTTGATCCTCATTATTCCAGTAATATTTAAGCTATTAATTTCTCCAGAGAGTGCTTTTAGAAAATGGTAAATTATAAGACAAATCCCAAAATTACATTTTCTTTAATTTACAGTATTGTTCAAGCTCTACTGTTAGCATAAATGAATAGTCTGAGCCGCAATCTGAAATAAAGCCTTGAGCATTAAACAGTTGGCTTGGAAACAGAAACATTAAGAATATGATTGAAATTTCTTCACGAAAGATAAAATAACAGCATGCGCAAATTCTCATTTATGATAATTCTAACATTTCTGCTACTGTTAAAGAAAAGTAACAACATTTACCTCCCCCCACCCCCCCAAAAAAAAGAACGAAAAGAATGAGAGGTGCCGGGTTTTACTTTCCAACCAATTGCAATAATTCAATTTTGCCCTTGGTGAAAAGTGATTACCACAGTTATATAGACTTTTTTCTAAGTTGCAAGTTTACCTTTCTGACGAACAAAAAACAGGTCTTTTCAAAACAAAAGTCAATTGAAGCAAAAGTTTTCATACTTGACGTATAAAATGCAAGTATATTTTAAACATGTAACAATAGCAATAAATACAGTCAAATGACATTACTCAGAAAGACGAAGTCTATAAGGGTCTATAAATATCAGCATATTTATCTTATTTTGTTATTTAAAAAATTAAATGTTCTAATGTGCAATGAAGTCATAACAAAATTTTGCCCTGAGTTTAAAGGCATATTTTAAATCATTTGTTGAATCTGTTTCATTTCACACTAGTTATATTTGTTTGCTTTATTTTTGCTTTGTCTTCTGTGGGTGTAGGAGTTTCAAAAAGAAAGATAGAGAATGCTTTTTATAAAATTATGAAGAAGACAAATCTTCTGAAGATATTAATAATCTGGTAAATTGCCAACAATAACCATCTGAGGCCTAAGCGAACATTTGTGATTCTTCAAATGAAAAGCTTCAAACTCACTCAAGTGAAGAAAATCACTTCCTCCATCTAGTGGTAACTGATTGTAACTTTCCCAAATTCTAGACTGCTTTTCAACTTTGTAAAATGTCATTTGGTTTTTACATCCATGCTTGTGTTAGACAATTGTATTTATGTGAGAAATTCAGCTTATTCTTGTTAGTTTTCTGAAATATTTTATGACAGTCTGAAGAAATATCTTACTATCTGCACTGTTTCACCTCTGAACCAAAATACACAAACCACAGTCTGCCCGTGGCTGACAATCTAGTTAGGGAGACTTGACATATTTGTGTAAAAAGATAAAAAATAACACATGTTAATTATTAAATAAATAACAAGGCAATGTCAGGGCGGAAAAGACAATATCCAAAAACATGGCACCTTGGTATACTGAGTATTTTAAGCAAGGAAATTGAGAAAACCACAGAAGCAGGAAGGTCTCTCTGACCTTTTCTCTTACAGGCTCTCGGGTGACAGGTGTCCCAGAAGGAAGGAAGGTCACACAGAGATGCCAAGAAGAATCTGAAGGATGAACAGACCTTGCTCAGTTTCCCCCAGTCATTACCATTAGATCATACTCACTTTGTCTAACCATGCTTCTGCAAAACTGTCATTAAAGCGAAGCTTCAAAACACACAATTTTTTTATTTCTTTGGATTCTCGCTTCTGAAGATAGCTGTGTCACATAAAATTTATATTAAATACATTTGTTACACATTTCTCTTTTTCATCTGGTTTTGTTGTGGTGTAGAGTTGTCAGCCATGAGCCATAAGTGAGAAAAAGATTTTACTTTTTCCTCCCTACAGAAAATACTACCAGAATTCTGAAGAAGGTGTTCTTTTTGATAGTCATTATTTAAAAAGGTTTCACAGAGAGCCTGGTTATGCAATTCCTTCCTTGAAAATGTAGGAATTGTATGACCACAGAGAAGTAAGAAAGGCATTCCAGGCAGAAGGAAGAGTTACCAGCAAGATTGGGAGACAAGATGCATCTGGTTCAAGAATTTTTGGAAGGCAATGGGTCTATCTTTTTCCTCAAAAATGGGTTTAAGTATGTGATCAAGAAGGGTGCGGGTGGGGGAGGAATAAAAGTGATTGTAGCTGTTGTAGATACAATAACATCATGGGAGAAAAAGTCTTAAATGTCACGACAGAAATGCTGGACTATGTCATATATTAGGTTGAACCTCAGGAGCTCTGATGGTTGGTGTCCATTGGCCATACATGGCTTATAATGGGCCTTTGTGCATCCAAGAATTTTTTGAAATTAGGAGGGAAAGTTATCTGTACACAAGCATATGTGCATTTCTCTAGGGGAATGTCCATAATTGTCATCACATTCTGAATGCAAATCATTGCTTCATGAACAGACAGATTTTAAAGATTTTGAACCACAAGCTGTCATACTGAGCTTTGGAAGGACTCTTCTAGCTTTGACTTGTAGGATAGTTTATCTGGGCAGAGAACTTACTAGTCATATTTGGCGATGTCTTCTCCCTACACAGAGACACCCGCTGCCCTGGGGAAGTGGTTCTCTGCTCCTCCCCTCTCTGGACACTGAATGAGCCTTGTGATGAGTGCAGAAAAGGTATGGCTTTTTCTTCCCTACAGAAAACACTGCAAGAATTCCGAGGAAGGTGTTATGAAATGTTTTAAATCTAGAATTAACTCTATGATAATCTGTAGATCCTTATATATGATCTCATCAAAAAATAGCCATAAGCATGCATAAAATTTAGGTTACTGACTACCATATATCTTTCTCAACATTGCTGTGCTTTCTGTCTGCATTTATATTTGGGAGTCAGACCTCACAATGATAGTACTAATCATAGAAGTTTCCATTTGTTTAGGACTATACGCTAGGCACAAAATGAGATATAGTTGTTCAACAAATGCTTATTGAGTGCTTATTTTATGCCAAGAGGTTCATTATTAATTATTACAATAACCTAATGATTTAGTTATATTCCCCCATCTTATATGTGAGGAAGCCAAAGTTTAGGAGTTTGGTAATATTCACATAGCCACCTTGTTGATAACTAGTACAGCTACTTGATTTCAGCCAAGATCTCTCCAAAGCGGAAATTAAAAAGTATTTGGCCCCGAGATTTCTGAATGTCTGTAGCTTGCCCCATCATGGCTTTACCCTTCCCTTTCCTTCCCTCCATCCAACCAACCCCACCCCTCCTTAGCCTCTGCCCATGCAAAATGCCCCAGTAAGGCAGATACCTGAAGCCAGGTAAACGTACCTTCTTTATACCCAGTGCATGAAATGAGCAAGGATCCATGGCCAAAACCCTTTTCATAGCTTAGTATTTCCCAAGCTATTTTCCTAATACAGGCAGTCCCCAACTTACAAACATCTGACATAAAACTCACACTTCTGAACAGAGGCTATTATAGCTAATATGTGAATGTACCTTTTCCAACTTACATACAAATTCAACTTGAGAACAAATCTACAGAACCTATCTCATTCATCACCCAGGACCTGCCTGTGAACTACTAAAAGATGGTAACTGCTAGAGAAGAAAAAGTAATAATCTTTTCCTCACCCACTGCAAGGTCCACAGCTGGGATCACTATGGCCAAATACAGATTAATAAGAAAAAAGCCTACAAATTTAAGTTTTACATGACACAAGAGCCTTCAGAAGCAAAACCCCAAAGAAACAGGGAAAAGTATATTTTTATACTTAGGTTTAACGAAGACTGAACAATTGTGTAGAAGTATGATTAGACAAAGAGGGTATGATCTAACAGTAATAAACAGGGGGATCTGAGCAAACACTATTCAGCTGCTTCTTCTTCTTCTTGGTTCTTTGTATCTTTAAGGACAAGGAAGTTTCTTCCCTCAGGATATGGGGAGGTGGCCTACCTCTGGAAGGAAAGTTCTCTAGGACAAGAACTTCCTGCTTCAGCTGGTATCTGGGGAAAGCATGCCTGGAATCCCACCAGTAGAAGTAAAGTATTCCATGAGCAAAAACATCATGTAATTACTGCTCTGCCTATTTTCCTCTCAGCATTTAAAAACGAGCATTCACAGATTAAAAGCTGAGAAACTCCACAGGAAGAGAAAGATAGGTAAGTCTGCACAAGATAGCTTTTCTCAAATTTTTGAACAAGTCTCTTGCCATGAAACTCCCACAACTATTGTGCAGAACAGTCTGTCCTGTCCAGAAGACAGTGGCTATCACAATGACAGGATACAAGGCTAAAAATAGGCTTCCCCCAGCCGTTGAAATTAACATAGCACTGTCAGCACCTGCAAAATTGAGTTTCTCTGGCCCCAGAATTTCATGTGTTGACGCTTCCTAAGTGCCAGAAGTTTGTCATCATGTACAAGCCTCACACTCACAAAACATTCTAGAATAAATGTGACCATTGTTTCAGCACTTTGCAATGTAAGCATCAATTACTTGTTAAATATGATTTCCCTAACAAAACTAATGCAGTCAACTCAGGAAATCTAATATATAGACCCACATGCTTCTTACCAATCAAGAAATGGAAGAAAGGTACAGAAAAACCTCGCGGTTTCAGCTTCACTAGGGCACTAGCCAAGCCAGGCCAGTTGTCATGAGTGCCTCACCTGTGGACTAAAATCTCACATGGAAGAAAGATCCTGCGAGGAGGTTGACGTGACCCTAAAACTCCCTATCTGAGAGGAAAGGAGAAGCAGATGGAGCAGCCGTCGCCCATGCACCCTGCCACACTGCCCCTCTCGCTGAGTGCTTGAAACACTTCTGCTTTCTTCGGAATTTCAGAAATCGTGGTGTGATTTCTAAAAAGCACCTCTGTTCAACAAGTCTTTTCTGAAACCCCATTTTCCACCTTACATTTATTCCATATATTTAAAACTTCAAATTGACCTCCAGGTGTGATAACTCGTGCCTGCAATCCTGGCATTCTGGGCGGCCAAGGTGGGAGGATTGCTTGAGTACAGGAGTTCAAGACCAGCCTGAGCAAGAGTGAAACCCCTGTCTCTACTAAAAATAGAAATATTAGCCAGGCATTGTGCCTTGTGCCTGTAGTTACAGCGACTTGGGAGGCTGAGGCAAGAGGATCACTTGAGCCCAGGAGTTCGAGGTTGCTGTGAGCTGTGATGATCTCACAGCATTGTATCCAGGGTGACAGTCAGACTCTGTCTCAAAATAAATAAATAAGTAAATAAGTAAAAATAAATAAATAAAACTTCAGATTTTCCCTACTATTCTTTGGTCTCTGCATACCTGGCACTGAAGTTGAATTGACAGTGGGCTTCCTCTGGGAGACACTTTCCCTCCTTTCTCATGAGCAAGGGCCGCCACTTTATAGCATCAGGAAATTTACACAGCCCTGTTCTCATACCTCCTGGTTTTCATCCCCAATGGGATCCCAGGATGTGGGTGGCTTAGGGCTTCAGGGAGGTTGCTGTTCTTGCCTTCTCTGACGTTCCTCAAGCCAGCCCTTGCATCTCCCTGCTAGAGAGAAAACCTTTTGTTTCCATTTGCCCCAGCTAAAAGAAATGACTCCACAGTTTTCCAAATTGGCCTGCTGGTGGTGGCGTGGCTTAAGGGATATATATATATATATATCATCTATGGACTCTTAATAAAACCCGAACCTTCATTGCTGTTTTCAGCTGAGCCCCTAACAAAAGGCATCTGGCAAAAGCAGACCCAAAACATGGAAGAGAAAAAAAAAACTAAGAAAAGCCTCATGCTTTCAAGCTTGCCAGGGTACTTGTTAACTTAGCCTAGAAAAACAACCAAGTTTGTGGTGAGAAAACTCTAGATGGAATTATCAAAAGAGTATTTTTATTTACCATTATTTGATAACTTAATGGATAGTATTTTAATTCTTATTTGATGGAAAATACTAACAGCTGATGAAGTTCTTGGCCTTAAAAGACATAGGGTCCCAACTTCCATAATTTTATTTTGATACTTGTATTTGCTGCTTACACTACATAATGCGTGGCAACCTCAAAGTCACAATAAATTATGCATAACATAGTCTCCTAGAATACAGTGTGAAGTGTTCAGCTTGTTATTTGATGCAACATCTGAAATCAAATTGCTCTGATGCAAATGTTTATCTCAATGCTATAATTGTGGCATGAATTCCTCTGAATTTATTTTGTTTGCAAAGAGCATTTTATTAATTAGTTACACCAGTCTCAAAGGTATTCGTTTTTAGCCCTCCATGTCAAAACTGTGAACATTAAATAATAACTCATTTTAAAGAGAATTTTTATTCAATGATTTTAAAAATTTCATTTGAAGCGTGTAAGTACTCCTAGGGGGTATATTTTCTGCACATTTCTAAGCATTAAAGCATTTACTAATTTTATTATTGTACTTATTATGTTGTATTTGTTTTTTATAAAAATCAGAGTGTGAAGATTTTTGTTTTAAATTGTTATAAAGTAAAATACAAAACCTAGAAATTTTAGCTTATTTTATTAAAAACTTATCTATAGGGCTTGGCGCCTATAGCTCAAGCAGCTAAAACGCCAGCCACATACACCAGAGCTGGCAGGTTTCAAATCTAGCCTGGGCCTGCCAAACAATGACAACTGCAACCAAAAAAATAGCTGGGCGTTGTGGCGGGCACCTGTAGCCCCAAGTATTTGAGAGGCTGAGGGAAGAGAATCATTAAGCCCTGTGAGCTGTGACACGCCACAGCACTCTACTCAGGGCGACAGCTTGAAACTCTGTCTCAAAAAAAAAAATTAATAAAACTTATCTATAATTTTTGCTTTGGTTTTTATTTCGTTCATATGTATTGCCAAACTCTTGTGTTGAATCTTTATATAGGAATATATTGCCTGTACTTGCTCCTTTTAGAGACATGACTTTCAGTCTTGGTGTGTTTTATGATTTGTGATTACAAATTCAGGCTTATTGGAACTTTACATGTAAGATTTATTTGAGGACTGAAGTTTGGGTGAGTTCCTTCAGGAAGATTTGAGTTTACTCTTAAAGCACCTATGCAAACTTCTAAGTTGGCTTAAGGTGCGATCACACGAATAGTAGGAATTCTTATCCCAGACCTGCAAAAGGCCAGCTTATGATTAGTGAAATGCATCTGAGCAGCCAAGACCGAAACAAGCCTGTGTCTTCCAGTCTCATTCTGCTGATGGGAGTGTTTTACCCTTTCCTGGAGGATATTGACTTTGAAGGTTCCAGCTTTACAAAGGGGTCTTTCTGCAACGTCTTACCTTGCACGGGTCCTAGGCTTTGTCTTCTGTTCTCCTGACATGTTGCCCAGTAAAACAAACCCTTTAGGCCACCAAGGGTTGGCAGATGGCTCCAGGGGAACCACTGGGTTAATAGCTGCTATTAATTTTTGGATTTATACCTTCTTGCCTTTTTTTTTTGGCCTTGAATAGCTTCCCTCATTTGCATACAAGGTTACTCAAGTGCCTAAAGAAGCATGATTTACATTTTACCTCATATTATTTTGTGTTTTATACTGCGGACAGTCCTCACATGCCGTATTACCAAAACCAAAGGCACTCGCTCACATTTTTAAGAACCCTGGTTTTAACCAAATGGCTACCCACATTTCCAGCTTTCCAGTGTTTCTTGCAGATCAGTGGTTACTTTGAGACAGGGTGGGGTGCACTGGAACAGAGGAACAGGGGAGAGGGGTCCCAAAAGAGCATAAGAGAAAACTTTTGGGGGTGACACATATGTTCAAGACATAGTCATCTTTTGATCATGGTGATGGCTTCACAGGGACATTCACAATATGTGCATTCACTTGTGTGTCGATTATACCTCAATAGATCTTAAAATTTGATTTAACAAGAGAGATAAAAGCCTGATATTATTTAAAGAAGGATTCTTTTAAAGGATTTTAAGTGATTGAAGTTTTCTGAAATGAAGGTAAACAAATAACATTTTACAGGATAAATATATAAATAAAAATGTTCATTTTACTTTATTCATTTATTTATTACAAAATACATAATTTATGTGTTTTTATCATCTTGCAGACCCATCAATAGAAAACCCAGTCATGAGCATTAATAATTATTAAATTTTTCTCTTTGCTGTTTTCCTTCCAGTCATACAAAAATCATAGCTTTACAATGTTACAAATGAAGGTACATTTGTGAAGTAGGAAGTTATATTTTATTTCTTGTTACAATGTTTTTTTTAAAATGTTACAGATGAAGGTACATTGTCAAGTAGGAAGTTATATTTTATTTAACAGTTATCCTCAAATCATAAAACATTTCAGTTGATAACATGCCAGAAACACTTGTGCTAGTTGAGGTGGAGGTCCTGGTTTATTTCCATCATGCCAGCAAGACAGAGTGAGAGATGGCCCGAGTCCAGGATCCCAGACACTCCCCCTCTCACTATGCCACAGCTACACCTCCTTGCCAGATTCCCCAGGGATTTCCGTGCAGAAAGGACAAGGCCAGGCAAGTGTGCATTCTTTGTAGCAAGGAGGCTTTTTCTCCAAACTCAAAAGTCTTCCGGTGAGATATGTGGCACCCAGGAATGTCTTCTTTTGCCTAGGCTACAGACAAGCTATGCTGGACAGCCTTTCCATCTCATCTTACATCCCGCGGTCCACTTTTTGGTTCTAGAATTGTTGCCACAACAAAGTAGAGGAAGATGTTGCCTAGAAGCACTTTGTTTCAGCTGCACGAAGGCCGTCTTGCTTTCTGCTGGACCTCTCTTCTGTCACCATGTGGGTTGGCTTCAGGAGCCCCCTCAGGCATTCAGGTATACTTAAAAGAACCTTGATAAATAGAAGGTGCTATGGTTTGAACGTCTCCCCCAAAGTTCACGTGGTGGAAATTTAATCTCCAATGCAATGGTGTGAGAGATGGGACCTTTCCGGGGTGCTGTCATGAAAGGATTATCATCACATAGTAGACTGATTATCCCAAAGTGGGTTCCTAACCGCTTTGCCCTTTTGCTCTCTCACCCTCGCTGTGCCCTTCCACCGTCAGATGTTGCAGCAAGGAGGCCCTCACAGCTGCCGGCCCCCTCATCGTGGACTCCTGAGCCTCCAGAACTGCCAGCCAATGCATCTCTCTTCATTATAAATTACTAAGTCTCGGGGTATTATGTTACAGCAGCACAAGACAGATAAGGACAGGAGGAGAGGAATTTGACAATAAATACTCCTATCCTCTGTCTCTTCAGCAGGGAGGTAATTCTAAGGCACATTCTACCCAGCTCTGGTTTCACCTGCCTCATGATGAAGAGAGAGAAAATATCATAAGAAACTAAATCTCAGGAGACACATGGGTGGAGTCAGGAAGGAAGATTAGGGAGGAGAGGAGTCTGGCAGTCCTTCTAGGCTATGCCAGCATTTTATACATGGTATAATGTATACTTGGTAACCCTCTGATATTTACCTAGTGTAGCTGTTTCATAAATGTATTGACAAAATAATATAAGCATAGAGGGGGGTAAGAATAAAAAAAATTTTTTCTAGCACATATTTGACTATAAATTATTATGGCGCAGGTGCAATGGTGAACACCTAGTTCTGGCATCTCAGGAGGCTGAAGTGCAGTGTGAGGGTCGCTTGAGGCCGGGAATTCAAGGTTGCTATGATCATGCCTGTGCACTCCAGCCTGAGCACACAGAGCAAAATCTTGTCTCTAAAAACCAAAACAAAACTCTTATGGGAGATCCACTATATTAACAGTCTAGAAGAATCTGCTAAAAAAAAAAAAAAAGTCATTTAAAATTCAGAGACTGGAGAAACACCATGTGTAGGATTTGGCTTCTAATCAGAATTTTTATTGAAATAAGCCTATTATTTCTTCTACAATGAAAAATTGTATTTACATTTTCTCTCTGCGCACAAAGCTAGCAAGGGTTAGCGAGAGTTGATTGGAGGCAAGAGAAGGATAACAGGAGGGAACTTGAATAAATGCTGGCAAGGACGCCCCTCCTGCTGACTTTACTATTTCCAAAAGGCAAATGAAGAAGTGTGGAAGTTATTTAGCAGAATGTTTAATAGTTTTTAAAGAGCTTAGGTTCAGTGTAAAAACATTGACAAGGGCTATTGACATTAATTTAGGTGAATAGATGGAAACAGTGAAACTTTCATTCAAGAATATTATAAACAATAAACTCCATTAATATTTATTGCAAAATCTACCAAATTACAATTCTTTACAGTGCATTGTTCACTTGAAATTTTACTGTCGTAAAGTCATAGCACAGTCGGAGTCTGGAATGCCTCCTATAAATATTTACAGAACGGATCATAATCAGGGGAGGTTTCCCCACTATTCTGACTCTCTCTGATAGCACCAGGCCTTTCCTTTCTCTGTTTCCATAGCTGGCACTCCTCTCGTGGCTCCCTCCCTGGAAGACTCTATCCTCTCATAGGAGAAGAATCTGACTATTGCACTGTTACTAAGATGAAGGTGTTCATACCATGAACAATTGAGTTCATGAATTCATCCTAGAAAAAGTGCTATGCACCTTATTGCTGAATATCACTACAGTCACCTTAGAAGTACGCCCTCAGGAAGCTAGGCACCAACACCAGCACCCAGTTCATACTTCAGAGCAATTTTAGAACTCTTTTTCTGGAATGGCCATCAGAATTGTCATCATATTACCATTGATGTCATGAATGCCATCAAAATGTCTTCCTTTCAATATTTCCTCTATCTTTGTGTAAAGAAGAATGTCATTGGGGGCCAGATCAGGTTGAGTAGAGGGATGTTCCAATACAGTTATCTGTTTACTGGCTAAAAACTCCCTCACAGACAGTGCTGTGTGAGCTGGTGCACTGTTGTGATGCAAGAGCCATGAGTTGTTGGCAAAATGTTTAGGTCATTTTTATCTTTTTCACACAGACTTTTCAGCACTTCTAAATAGTTAACTTGGTTAATTGTTTGTCTGGTTGGTACAAATTTATAATGAACAATCTCTCTGATAACAAAAAAGGTTAGGAACATCATTTTGACTCTTGATTTGGACCGATAGAACATTTTTGGTCATGGAGAATTGGCTAACTTCCATCATGCACTTTGACATTTTGTTTTAAGTCATATGGTACACCCACGTTTCAGCATCAGTGACAACATGGTCCAGAACATCACCTTGTCTCTCCGGAAGGTCTTGGCAAACTTCATCTCTCCTTTGCTTTTGTTCATTGGCAAGCTCTTTCCACACCATTTCTGCATACACCTTTCTTATGATAACATTTTCCTGTTTCTCTATTGATGTTTACTTGGTCTGCTATGCTTCTCACAGTCAGTCGATAATTTTGACACACAAGTCAATGAATTTTTGCAATGTTTTCATCAGCTCTGCTCCTTATTGGATGCTCTGGCCTCTCTTCATCAGTGACACTTTCTCTCCCTCAGAAAAATGTTCACTCCATTTTTACACTGACATTTTCTTCATGACATTATCCCCATATACTTGGACTAACATGTCCCTGATTTCACTTCCACTCTCGCCAAGTTTAACACAAAATGTAGTGTTTGTTCATTGCTCATATTCAAGCTCTGACATTTTCACAATGGCACACAAAAACACGCAACATCATTAATGAACATCAGCAAAACATCTACACACATAAACAAGAGCACAGCTGTGAGACACTATTATACCAAGGCTGTGAAACCTTACTGGGTTGTTTGTACAGTATAGCCAAGGTAAGCACACAGCGGCAAGTCATGAACTTAATTTTCAGACCTCATATACGTTAATGTGGATGTGCAACAAAGTCTCAGGTAGAAGGATGTATCCTGAGGGGGCGAGCAGGGACCTTCCAAAGTTTCTCATGAGCCAGCACAAAGAGTAAACAAACCAGAGTGGGAATAGTGGGGAATGAGAAAATAAGACACATGAGAGACAAAGATCACACAAGACATAAAAGTGATGGGGCTGGGAGGTCTGGTGCAGCTGATGGCTGCAGCCAGCACCAAACCACGTGAATGGCTTTATTTATGTAGTACCTAAACTAGGCTGCTATACTAACAATGTGGTAAATCAGCAGGGAAAGCCAGTGGGAATATATTCATCTTACAGGGTTGAAGGGAAGTAATAGGACATTGAGTAAAGATTAACTTTAGGGAGAGAAGGCTATGTGCTTTTAGGCAAAAGATATACAGAAGCTATGTGACTTCTGGCAGAGGGAGCAAGGAGAAAGAACTATTGTTTTAGGAAAGGAAGAGAAGTAATTTTGGGGTTGTTCCTTGAATGCACCTCCCAAGATGTAGGGGTCTTGCCACCTCACACTCCACACTACACTCACATACACCTACATCTATTTTAGTCTCTTATCTTTGTTTGGTGCTAATTAATGTTCTTCCATTCTTTCAGGATCCTAACATGATATTCTTCAGAGACTTACCTAAAGTCTAAAGATAATAAAACTTGATTCCCAATATAATAATTTTAATTTTAATTTCCTCCAGGGCAATGAAGTTGATGCTATCAACTAGAGAACAAATTATGAAGTTACAAGGAGAAAGAAAATCATGAAGAAAGAATGAATAAGTCAGTGTTGAAAGATGCTGTTAAAGAGTCAGTACTGGTCAATGTTCAAAAGTGAAAAAATTTTCACCATCTGTCAGCAGTTCTCAACCTATGGATCGTGACCCACAGGAATTATATTTAAGGGCCACGGCATTAGGAAGGTTGAGAACCACTGTGTTGATTGATAGAGAAAGATATGGAATAAAAGGAGGGCAAAAAATGAGCAGTCACATTATTTGCAAGGTTTTGAGGCAATCAAAAATTTTCAAAAATTGGTTTGGTGCCTGTAGCTCAAGCAGCTAGGGCACCAGCCATGTACACTGGAGCTGGTGAGTTCAAATCCACCCCAGGCCTGCAAAACACCAATTACAACAGCAAAAACACCAACAGCAACAACAAAACAAAAAAAAAAAAAAAAAAAAATAGCCAGGCATTGTGTGGGCACCTGTAGTCCCAGCTACTTGGGAGACTGAGGCAAGAGAATCTCTTAAGCCCAAGAGTTTGAGGTTGCTGTGAGCCATGACGTTGCAGGACTCTACCCAGGGTGACAGCTTGAGACTCTATCTCAAAAAAAAAAAAATTTTTTTTTTTCTAAAATTACATATGGTTGCTTTTGCACAAGTCTGTAAATATACTGCCTTTCCACTGCATACCAAATAAGTTAATTTTATGGCATGTGAATTGTATTTTAAAGATGTGTATAAAAGTTGAACTAGAAAGAAAGAAAGATTGTGATAAATTTAAGTCTATCAAGTACTAAGTAGAGAAATGTGTTGCTCTTTACGTCCAGAGAGATGAATGGCTATTGAAGAATTAGATGAGGGACTTTGTTCTTGCCAACAAAAAACTCCCACTTCCACCAGCTGTTTCCTATTCTGGAATGCTCTTCCCACTCCTCCACTTGCTTCCACCTTAACACTGTAACAGGTGGAAGGACTGGCTCGTCTTTATCATTTATATCTCAGGTTCAATATCACCTCATAAAAAGTCTTCTCTGAATGCTTAATCTGGAATAGCGCCTATTTATTCTCCGTCACATACCATATTGTAACCCTTGCACTGCAGGTATCACTATCTGATGTGTTTAGGATCAAAAACACATAGATATATTTGTTTTGAAACTAGAAACCATATAAACCAATAAGTTACTATCTATACAAACATGACTTCAAAGTTCTGCTGCCTCTACTAGCCAAACTTTATGATTCACCTATCTTCCTTGACATGATTTGCTTTTCCAGGAAACTCCCACCCAAAAAATGAAGTTGCAAACAACTTCTTAAAAGCTCTATCAGGAAGTAATTTACGTACTACAAAATTCACCTATGTTAGATATACTAGACAATGATAGTTATCACAGATACAGACCTATGCAAAAATCATTCTAATTTTAAAACATTTTGATTACCACTACCCCTCAAAAAAACTTTGAATCCATTAGTAGTCAATTCTCATCTCCCCCAACAGCCCTACACAACCGTTAATTACCTTTGGTCTCTGTAGATTGTCCTATTTTGAATATTTCATATAGGTAGAATCATATAATGTGTGATATTTTGTCTTGTTTTTTTTAAAGAATATAATGTTTTTGAGACTCATTAATGTTAAAGCATATATAAGCACTTCCTGCCTTTTAATTGTTAAATAGTATCCCATTGCATGATTATAATAAATTTTATTTAGCCATTCACCAGTTGATGAACATTGGGGTTGTTTCTTCTTTGAGGCTATTACAATTAATGTTGCATTTGTGTGCAAGTCTCTTTGTGAACATATACTATCATTTCTCTTGAGTAGATTACTAGGGGTAGAATTGTTTTGTCTATGACAACTCTGTGTAAAGACTTTAAGAAACTGCCAAACTGCTTCCCAAAGAGTCTGCACCATTTTTACATTCCCACCAGTGATTCGTGCGGGTTCTGATTTCTTTCTCCACATCTTTACTAATACTTACTATTTTCAGATTTCTTTAAATTATCTTTATTCTTTTGACTATATGTCTTGCAGTATCTTCTATGGGTTTGATTTGCTTTTCCCTACTGCCTAATGATATTGAGCTTTGTGAACATTTGTGTATACATTTTTGGAGACATGTCCATTCAAATCCTTTGTCCACTCCTTAAGTTAGGTTATTATTGCTATGAAGAAATATTTGAGGCTGGGTAACTTAAAAAGAAAAGAGGTTTATTTGGCTCATGATTCTGCAGACTGTACAAAAAACATGTTGCAAGCATCTGCTTCTGGCGAAGACTTTAGACAGCTTCCAATTATAGCAGAAATACCTGGGGTGAAAGGGAGCAAGAGAGAGGAGCAGGCACGAGGCTCTTTTTAAGAATCCATTTTCACATAAACTGATAAAGTGAGAACTCACTCATTACCACGGAAAAAGCACCAAGCCATTTTTGAGGGTTCTGCTTCCATGACCCAAACACTTTCCACTAAGCCCTACCTCCAATAGTGGAGACTAAATCACAAGTCTTCTGACCTCTACCTGTCCAAAGATATATCTGCTGTTAATCTTCATGATAATTGCTTGAATGTGATAAATCACTTCTCTCTTGTAGCTTTCAAAATTTTCTTTAACATTTTGATTACAATGTATCTTGGTATGGGTGTCTAAGTGCATCATAACCTGCATGGATGCAAAATTGCTTTAAAGTGTGGACTAGGTCCTCACATCAGTGCATAGCTTACCAAGGGGAGTACTTCAAAGGTGACTGTAGTGATTCTTCGCAATGAGGAAGGTACCACTTTTCCTAGGATGAGTTTGTCAACTTAAATTGTCAGACCTTGTATTTTTCTGTTTCTTTGTATGCATGTGGTGTTTTGTTGTTGTTGCTATTATTGAAAACTATACATTTAAATCCAAAAATGTGGCAATTTGGAAATCACAGTCTCTCCCTCCCCCAAGATTTGCTGATTTTTGTTTGTCTAGGATTCTGTTTTTGTTTTTGTTTATTATTATTGTTGGCTATCTCTCTGTGCTAAGGATTAGCCTGAAATATAAACTTAAGGTTTTCTCAGCTCTTTGCTGAGCTTATATCCTCACCTGGATATTTGTGGAGACTTTTTAATTTCCCCCAAATGTGCAATTGCTTTTTTTTTTTTTTTTTTTTTTTTTGACAGTCTCACTCTGTCACCCTCAGTAGAGTGTTGTGGCATCATAGCTCACAGAAATCTCAAACTTTTGGGCTCAAGTGATTCTCTTGCCTCAGCCTCTGGAATAGCTGGGACTACAGGCACCTACTACAGAGCCCAACTATTTGTAGAGAGCTTAAGTAATCCATGCACTTCAGCCTCCCAGAGGGCTAGGAGTACAGGCACGAGCTGCTGTGCCAAGCTCTGCAATTGCTTTGGGATGTCCTAGTCTTCAATGTCTGGCTCCCAAAAAAAGGAAAGAGAGAAAAACAAAGGAAAAGAAAAGGCACCAGCTCTTTAAATCCCCTGGACATCATGTTAGCCATAGAGAGAGGGATTTGCCACAATGGTGTTCCGTGTACCCATATTGGCCACTACCTCATTGTCTGTACCTCTGTGATCAGATGCAACAATCAATGATCAGAATACAGACCCCCAGTATTTGGAAGATATGGTCCTTTTAGCTCCATCCTGGTTCCCACAAACTGGATGCAAGCTGCTCCAGGAACACGTGTTGCTGCCCATCACTGGTCTGAGGGGTAGAGGATGGGTAGCTATTCCTGTGCTAAAAGCTAACAAGATTGGAATTCACTGCACTATATTATCTAAACCTTCCCCTGGAAAAAGCTGTCAACAGACTCTTGAGTTCCAAAATAATTCTATCAGATTCTGGCAGTGCAATCGCTGTCCAGGTGGAGAGACAGATTCTTGGTGCTTCCTACTCTGCCATCTTCTCAGAACCCTCTTCTCTAATGACAATCATTCTAGTAGGTAAGTAGGACCTCGTTGTTTTCATTTGCAGTTTCCTTGTGACTAACGATTTTTACATGTGCTTATTTGCCATTTATGTTTCTTCTTTGGTGAAATGTTTTTTCAAATTGTTTGCTCATTTATTAATAGGGTTATTTTCCTACTATAGCTTTTTGAATTTTCTGTATATATTCTGTATGCAAGTCCTTGATTTGCAAAAAAAAATTTTCCTGTCTGTGGCTTGTCTTTTCATCCACTTAACAGTGTCATTTGAAGAGCACATGCTTTAATTTTTATGAAGCCTAATTCATTAAGTGTTTCTATTATGTTTTATGCTTTTGGTACTGTGCAAAGAAATCTTTACTTGATCCCAGGTTACAAAGATTTCTCATGTTTTCATCTGGAAGTTTTATTGTTTTATGTTTTGCATTTAGGTTTGATCCATTTGAAGTCATGGATATAGTGCAGTGAATTCCAATCATGTTAGCTCTTATCATAAATTTTGTATCTGGTGCAAAGTATGAGTTGAAGTTCATTTTCTTATAGATATTCAATTATTCCAGTACCATTTGCTGAAAATACTACTGAATTTTTCTCTACTGAATTGTCTTTCACCTTTGTCAAAAATCACTATCTACACATAGGTAAGTCTAATCTAGGTTTTTTATTCTGTTTAATTGATCTATTTTTCTATTGCCAGTACCACACCCTTGATTATTGTTGTTTTGTGATAAATCTTGAATCATGTAGACTTGGTCCTCCATCTTGGCACTTCTTTTTCAACTATTCTAGGTTCTTTGCATTTCCATATGAATTTTAGGATCACCTTGCCAACATCTACCAAAAACCTGCTGGGATCTTATTGTAATTAGGATCTTATTGAACCTATGGATCAAATGGGGAGCACTGACATCTTAACATTATTAAGTCTTCCAGCTATGAACATAGTACATCCTTGTGTTCATTTATCTCTTCTTCCATTTCTCTCAGCAATATTTTATAGTTTTCAGTGTACAGTTATGGCATGATTTTGTCACACTTATCCCTAAGAATTTATATTTTTGTTGCAATTATAAATAGTATTTCATAAATTGCAATTTCTGGTTCATTGCTGATACATAGAAATACAATTTATTTTGGGGTACTGATCTTATATCTAGAAACCTTGTTAAATTCATGTGTTAATTCTAGTTTCTTATTTGTAATTGCTTCAAAATCTTTTTGTTTTGTTTTGTTTTGTTTTGTTTTGAGACAGAGTCTTACTCTGTTACACTGGCTAGAGTACAGTGGCGTTATCCTAGCTCACTGCAACCTCAAACTTCTGGGCTTAGGTGTCCTTTTGCCTCAGCCTCCCAAATAGCTGGGACTACAGGCACATTCCACCACGCCTGGTTAATTTTTCCAGTTTTCTTGCTCAGACTGGTCTGGAACTCCTGAACTCAGGCAATCCTCCCACCTTGGCCTCTCAGAGTGCTAGGATCACAGGTATGAGCCATCGTGCCTGGCAGTGATTCTTTGAGAATTTCTACGTAAATAATCATGTTGTTCACAAATAGAATTTTATTTCCTCCTCTTCTATCTAAACATTTTTTATTTCTTTTTCTTCAAATCCCTTATCCTTAATTTTGGTTTTTGTACTTTTGGTCATTTATTGATATGAATTCAATACCTAACTGTGACTTACTTATGAATTAGCTAAAGTATACAACCTGACTCTTGTGTTTGCATTCATTTTCTTTTTAGAAACACCCACCTTTCCTTCACACCAGTTTCCTGTAATGAGTCAATTGGTGTCCCGGGTAATTGGATGCAATCTTTAGGTGAATATATGGTAAACAACACAGCAGGACAGACAGCCATAAATCTAATTACCCTGTGTCATAGTATCCTGTGATATGAATGGAGTTTCTTGTTTTTGCTGAGACAACACTTCATTGAAGCTAGCTTTTATAACCAAATATTTATAGAAATAGAACTTTGAAGAGTTCTAGGGAGCATGGAGTGTGTTTTTAGAGGCCATTTCACTACCACAGATTCTACAGATAAGATACACTTTTTTGTTCCTTTAGATTTACTTAAGCCTCTCAGTACTACAAATGACATTGCCTGTTGCCAGATCGTGAATGAGGCCGAAATGCTCCCACACCATTGGACAATTTGCAAGGATTTCTTTTTAGCAGAAAACACATCATTGGGTTGCCCTGCCACCCCCTGCCCCCACCCCATAACTGGCATGGGATTTATAGTACAAAAGCGGACTAGCTATTGAATGCAACCTGAACAAAGACTTGTTACTTAACTAAAATGTCAGACTTCACCTGGGATTCATTTTAGAACATCAAATTTTCCCTCCTGGAAAAAGAAATCTGTAGGTAACTTAGTGAGCAGAACAATTGGGAGCGTGACTTGCGATTTAAACCTTAGCTCATCAAGGACAATTCCGACTGCTTTCTTTTATCCTCAATTCCCATCAATATATACTGTACAAAAGGCCCAGAAAGTTGGGAGAATTTTACATGTTATGGTGCAGAGGATAACACAAGTGCTAGACAATGTCATTTGGGCTATTGAACTCACCTGAGAGGTCCCTAAAATTGGACAGGTAGTGTTTCAGAATAGAACCAGGTAGATACTGGCCAAGGGTAGAACCACATAGACTTAATACTGGCCTTGCAAAGGAAAGCGTAGCACAAGTAGAAAAAGCAAATAGTATTATTATTAAAATGGTTTGATTTTATGAACCACTTTTTGAGAATCACTGATATAACTCAACCTTGAGGCTAGTAGAGGAGTCTTCCCTGTGTTAATATTAACCAAACCTCTACATGAAACTGAGATTCTTTAACAAATTAACATCTTACAATTCCAATAGATGAGTAAACAGATTTCCCATATAAACCAAATTTTACTTTTTGCTGCTTATTCTACATTAACAGTAAGTTTCTTACAGCTGTTCATATCTCTCACAAGGTGTGAAAACTGAAAAACTGTAATGAAAAAAAGGCAGGCTTTGTATCTAAACAAGCTGGAGATAAACACCAGTTCTGCCTACTATGGCCTGGGGCAAATCATTTAATTGCATTAATCCCTGGTTTCATCACCTATTTTATTTGTTAGGATTAAGGGAACTAACTTTTAAATATTTTCACACAGTGTTTGGAATGCCGAAAGTATTGAATGAATGCTAGTTCCCTTTCTATTTTCTAGTCTTGTGTTTTTGTTAGTTAACCTCATCTATAGGAAACCTGATTGCTCCAGTTAATGACCACTGTCCAAATACTGAAGTTTAATTATCTGTTACTGTACAAATATTAAAAACATAACTCACCTCTGAGATACCAGAATTGCAAACCCAAGCCATTAAAAAGAGGTGGAGGGGTTTGATAGAATCAGGGGTACCTGCCCAAATAAACTTGCCTTGCCCTGGAAGGGTCAGACTCATGTCCCTCCCAGGAAATATGAATGCCACCAATCCTGGCTGCCCTAACCCTTTAAATCCCTATCCACCATAGCCCACGTGTGGATTTTTCCCTAGTCAGGAATCTCACCACCTGCACTCCAGGTGGAATAAAAGCCACTTTAATTGCATGAATTGGATCTCCGTTTTCCTTTCTTCTCGCATCTCAGAACGATTTCATTCTTAGGTCCGGAACCTTTCAGGGGTTAGATAGGAAACAGTGCATTTCATAACACCCAAATTCTCATTATCCATTTCAGCTACAGATGTAGCCTATTAGAACTAATCCTTTCACTGTTTATGTTAACACAGATTAATTTTTCAGATTAGCTGCCAAGGTGGAAAGTAGAGAGCAGATCACCAAGTACCGTAATTTATTATATCATATGTTCCAAAGGGAAGAGAAAAGGAGCATGAGGCTAAGATCTGCCCGTAAGGAGAGTCCCCATGTGACTCTCTGTACCGGCCTAAGGATACTGGGCATGAAATGCCCCGAGCCACTGAAAGGAGAAGGAAGGGAATGCTAACTTTGTGTTTCACCCATTTGCCTAATCATAATTGCCATTATAATGTTCTTTCATTTAAAGTTCACATGAAACCTATGAGGTGGTTATTATTATTTACATCTTATGAATGAGTGATGAAGATCAAATGGTTGAGTGCTGCATAGTTTGCTTATAAATAACAGAGCTGGTATTTAAATCTCAGTCTGCTTAGTTTCAAAATCCTTAACATTGTGCTTCTGGTTTTTTTGCAGTTTTTGCCCAGGGCTGGGTAGGAACTCACCACCTCCAGTACATGGGGCCGGTGCCCTACTCCTTTGAGCCACAGGCGCCGCCCTTAACATTGTACTCTTGGAGAATGTTTCCCCATGGCCCTACAGGTCAAAGCCTGTGCCCTGGACCTATGTGAGAATTTGAAGGTTTCTTTTTCCCACATCAAAACACGCAGGTGAAAATCAGGCTTGTCATAACTTAGTCACTTTGTCAACTCAGTTGAGTAGTCATTTTCCTAGAGTATTCTGGAAGGGATTAAAAAAATCAAAGTACACAAAGTAAAGTGAAAACTGTTTTGATTGCCAGCGATTGTATCCAAGAACATCTAAGACTCAGTTCAAGCATGTTGTTCATTACTTCCTGCATTCTGGGTGGCCTTAAAGGAGAGTGTGCTCCCACATTTGCAGTTACTCCTTAACTGTAAAGCAGCTCTGATTTCTGTGTAAACACTTCAGGCCAAAGACAATGATTTTAAAAAGCAATTCTAACAAACATTTGCTTCAAACACCAACTTGGAGAGGAGTGATGTTACCATAAACATACCACATCTTTGACCCATATTAGAACACCACGTTTCCCGCTGGCTGCAAGCAAACTCGGAGTCTTTCTTGCTAACACCACAGTTACCCAGCAGGAATGGGATCATTCCAAATCACTGCTGTTACCGTCTACCTACTTATTATCCAGACAACCCTGGAACAAGACACCTGAAATTGGTTGTTTGGGGTGGTATTTCCTGCTGTCAGGAGGTGGTGTGTTTGACATAAAAGATACTGAACAAATTAAAATTTTAGATCAACACTTTCACGTCAGTGAGATGGTTTTTGGTTTTTTGGAACCATGGGATGAAAACTCTGTCACATCAATGTCATAATTAGGGATATTAAGTATATTCCAAAGTATTTCAATCACTGAGAATCATAGAAGAAGGTCTACATAACAGACAAGGATAGTGAGCACAAAGAAGATTAAAAAAAGAAAAAGACGGTTAAAGGAGGAAGTTAAAAAAAAAGAAAAAAAAACCTTGAGGTAAATATGGAAGGAGTTACAATATCATAAATAGAGTAGGAGGAGTTAAGAAATAAAGTTAATTGGGGAAAAGATAATTACCTCTGTCTCATGCGTTCAAATGTTGGTCAGAGATTAGTCAACTAAATTTTTGGTAATAAGTTCCCACTGTGTCTGATAGTCTGAGGAGGAACTAACTGTGATCTATTTTAAATCTGTGCTGACCAATATGGTAGCCACTAGGCACAGGTAGCTAATGAACATTTGAAATATGGCTCGCATAAATTGAGATGTGCTATAAGTATAAAATATGTGCTGATTTTAAAAACTTAATACCAAAAAATGAATGTAAAATGTTCAATAATTAATTCTGTTGATTATATGTAAAATGATAATATTTTAGATATATTGTATTAAGTAAAATATTAAAATTAATTAAAATTAATTCTACCTGTTTATATTGTTTTTTTGTTTTTTTGTTTTTTTTTTTTTTTATTGTGGCTACCAGAAAATTGAAAGCTATACATGTGGCTAACATTTGTATCAATGTTCCTCTAAAGACTTGCTAAGGAAAGACTAAATGGGACCTGCTCTAGAGTTCACAGAGGAGAAGCAGACAACTTATCTACCTGGTGGTTTTTCCCATCTTTTAGATGGGGCAAAGGGGAAGTGGCACTGAGAGCAGGGAAGGTTGGTCCCACCCCAGCATCATTTCCAAAAGCAATATTTTGATGTTGAATTTTATAATACCATAGTAAAGGATGTTGAAGAAGGAAGTGCCAGAATGAGAAAGAAAAAGTGACTCTTTTTTATGTTTTTGCTCATTTCCCTATCAACCATAGCCCAGTCTCCTCTACCAGTTCCCTCCCCACTACCTCAACACATACCTATGCTGTTTCTAGGCCATATATCCTGTTATAAGAACCTGACTAGGCCTCTGATTAGACTTTTTGCGCAATCCTTTCCAGATGAACACTTTTTTTTTTTTTTTTTTTGGTAGAGACAGAGTCTCACTTTATCACCCTTGGTAGTCACACAGCTCACAGCAACCTCCAACTCCTGGGCCTAGGCAATTCTCTTGCCTCAGTCTCCTGAGTAGCTGGGACTACCACAATGCCTGGCTATTGGCCAGGCTGGTTTTGAACCCGCCACCCTCAGTATATGGGCCCAGCGCCCCACCCACTGAGCCACAGGCACTGCCCCAAACACTTCTTATGGTATAACTCTACTAGGCTCTGAGTAGCAAAAATCTTAACGTAATAAAAAAGTTTCATTCCAAGATCTCAGGGATGGTCTCTAATCAGGGGAACAGATAAGTCAGGTGATATCAGATTCCGGGCAGAATACTGATAGGGATTGTGGGGAAGAGAGCCTGGGCAGAAAGATAGAAATTCATCCTCAAAATGGACAGACCAAACACAAACAAACAAACGAACGAACGAATGATGCATAGTGAATACATATATAGACTTTCAGAGACCTATCTGAATGTAAGAAATGGTGACCAGGATCTGACATAAGTACAGGTCAAATATTTGCTTCAAGTGCGGTAGAGGTCAAGAAAATCTGACCCAGTCTGGCAGGGAGGCTCACACCTGTAATCTTAGCACTCTGGAAGGCCGAGGCAGGTGGACTGCCTGAGCTCACAGGTTTGAGACCAGCCTGAGAAAGAGTGAGACCCCATCTCTAAAAATGGACCAATGTTGTAGCAGGTGCCTATAGTCCCAGGTACTTGGGAGGCTGAGGCAAGAGAATCACTTGAGGCCAAGAGTTTGAGGTTGCTGTGAGCTTTGATGTGAAGGCACTCCACAGAGGGCAACAAAGTGAGACTCTGTCAAAAGAAAGGAAGAAAAGGAAGGAAGGAAGGAAGGGGAAGAAAGGAAAGGAAGAAAGAAAGAAAGAAAGAGAGAAAGGAAGGAAGGAAGGGAGGGAGGAAAGAAGGAAGGAAGGAAGGAAGGAAGGAAGGAAGGAAGGAAGGAAAAGGGGAAGAAAGGAAAGGAAGAAGGAAAGAGAGAGAGAAAGAAAGGAAGGAAGGAAGGGAGGGAGGAAGGAAGAATCTGATCCATTTGAAAGGCATAAATTCAAGGTGGCTAACCCAGGGGAAGGATGAGTTCCTGTGGAGGACAATTTTTTTTTTTTTTTTTTAGAGACAGAGTCTCACTTCGTTGCCCTCTGTAGAGTGCTGTGCTGTCACAGCTCTCAGCAACCTCCAACTCCTGGGCTTAGGTGATTCTCTTGCCTCAGCCTCCCGAGTAGCTGCGACTACAGGCACCTGCCACAATGCCTATTTTTTTGTTTCTTGTTGCAGTTTGGCCAGGGCCAGGTTTGAACCCGCCATTCTTGGTATATGGGGCCAGCGCCCTACCCACTGAGCCACAGGCACCACCCTAAAGGACAATTTAATCCAATAATGTGTATTGATTCTAGGTGACTCTAATTTAAGACTGAGTGCCAAGTTAATCAGTATTCCTGTATAGCAGGGCATTTTTGCTTTTCTAACTACAGAATACTATTTCATTTTCATTTGTGTGTCTTTAAGGGTTTGATAGCCTTAACTTCAGAGCAGCAGTTTAGGGGACAAAGCATCGCAGCTTTGAATAGCCTCTTAATAGTATGAATATACCCTAACTCATTCAATCATCTCCCCCTTGAGAGTCAAGTTTATTTAGGAGCCACTATAAGAAATGCTTCAAAAAAAATAATGACATGTTTTTTCTATGGGAGAATAGAATCCCAAAGTTGAGAAAAATTGGACTGAGTAATTTTCCAAAAGAGATAGAGCAATGTATGTTCCCATGGCAAGAATTGCACATCTACCACCACAGCCTCCCCATATTAGATGTTATGAATTGTCCTTGTTGCTAATCCAACAAAGAAACTTTGGGTTTTGGTTGTTTGATTTATATTCCCAAAAGTGAGGTGGTGAGGTTGACTATTTTTTTCTTGTGAGTCTTTCATTTTCTTTACAATGAATTACTTTTCCATTTCTTCTGCCCATTTTTGTCACTTTTTGAAAAAACAAAATTATAAAATGTTTTTGCATTAGAATTTTTAACCTAGTGTCTTGTTTTATATAATTTTTTTCACAATCTCTCATTCATCTTTTCATGTGTTATGGTGACTTTTGCTGTACAAATATTTCAAATGTTAACATAATCATATGTATTCATCTTTTATTTTGTGGCTTGTAAGATTCCTGCCTGTTTAAGAAGTCACAGTTTTGTTTTTTCTAATTTTTCTCCCAAATATATTTTGGGTTTTAAAAAAATATTTCAATCTTTAAACCTTCTAGAATTTAATTTGATATATGGCAAAATGTAGAGACCTACTTTTGTATCTTTCATATAAATAGCTAGTTCTTATTAATTTGTGAATTAAACCATCCTTTTCCCAAAACTGAAATGCCACTTTTATGACATATTAATATACCCTATATAGTTGAATTTTTCTGGATTCTTTCTATATTTGTTTTTATAGGAATACTGTACCTCCCTCTTTCTCTCTCTCTTTTTCTTTCTTTTTTGGTTACTTTTCTTTATAGTAACTTGGTGGTAAGTTTCACTATCCAGTAAGACAAACTGTCTACTCCCAATCACTCTTAATTTTCTTTTTCTAAAATGTCTTACCCATTCTTCTATATTAATCTTCCCATATGAATGATTCTTGGTCCTGGGAGTGTTTTTGTCTTGTTTCTGCCACATATGGAGTAAATAGGAAGAGGAAAGCAAGGAAGAGAGGTGGTTACATTCATTAGCCATGATTCACATTTTCTTATGAATTCAGTTCTCAGTTCAGATTATTGAGGGGTTTTCAGAAACTAAATAAAATTCTTTATCTTTTTCTTGTTTAGTTTTTGCAGCTCTTATTAAGTAGACTATTTCCTATATTAACTCAGTTAAAAATTTTTTACTAGTTGTCAGAATGCCCCATCTGATGGTCAGATTTGTTACATTTAAATATGTCCCAGAATATTTTCTTATAAAGTTCTTAAGTATTTTATTTACTCAGCCCTTTTTTTAGTTGTTGTTTAGTCAGTATTTATTGAAGATCTTTTCTATTTGTGAAATGCTATAGTATTACTTGAATGTTGATTGTATTCAAAATCACCAATATTCGCTCTGGGGGTGGAAGGGGAAACGACTGTTCAAATAGTGCCAATATGCTACTCAGAGAACAGCAGCCCTAGACAATTTATACAATCAAGCCTCTCTTCTAATGGAAAAAAAATATGAATGAGTTCATAGGGCTTTCCACTGCTGATGAGAAACGAATCTCATTGACCTGACTGATGGCCAGGCTGCTGCGTGATGAAGACTTTGAAAACATTTTAGTAAAAGAAACGGAAGAATTCATTAAGGGTCCTAGGGAAGGAGTGACCAAGGAGAACTCTGGAGATAAACAAATTAAAAACAAAAAACAAAAAAACTTGCCTTTAGAGTTCTGTAAAGAAAATCGTATACATTGTACCTCAGAATCTTTTGGGAGGCTTTTCAAGGGCAATTTGGGTATACTTAACTTGTTTGTTGGTCAGCTTGAGAATTTCAGTCCTTTGAAGGATGAAACTATTTTTTTCCCTTTTTTTTTGAGACAGAGTATCAAGCTGTTACCCTTGGTAGAGTGACATCACAGCTCACAGTAACCTCAAACTCTTTGACTTAAGCAATTCTCTTGCCTCAGCCTCCTCAGTAGCTGGGACTACAGAGGACCGCTACAATGCCTGGCTATTTTTGTTGTTGATATTGCAGTTGTCATTGTTGGTTAGCAGGCCCAGGCTGGGTTTCAACCAGCCAGCCTCAGTGTATGCGGCCTGAAGGATGAAACTTAACAGTGCCAAGAATTATGAAATACATAGTAAATATATGATATAGTTTCTGCCTTTGAGGAATTTCAAGGAGCAATACATTTAATAGGGACATATTAGGATACATAAACTAGTATGTTATGAATGACAAAATGTGTGGTCTAATCATTATGTATAATTGTTGAATGAATAGATGAATGGGCACAGACTATCCAAATGTTATAAAATTATACATTTGTCAAACCTGATTCTGTATCCAGAATGTACTCAATTTTTAACAATCTTCCTTTAAAAACTAAATTACAAAAGTAAAATATATTTATTATTGTAAAAATTTAACTTGTTCTGAAATGAAATGTAAAAGTCCTCCATCTCTTCCCACCCCTTTGCTAATCCCACTGCAAAAGATAACTCTTTACAGTTTATGTATCCATCCAGAAACTTCGTCTGCCATATACACACATACATACTTTAAAAGAACACAATAGTTCTTCTAAAAGTGCCTTTTTTCAATATTTCATTTCAGTACCTACTGATCCACCTCATTATATTTAGTGCAGTGCCAATATATTAGATCCTAAAGTATCATAACCTACATGTATTTAACTATTTCCTTTTTTGTAGACACTTCAGTCACTTTCTATTTTCCACTGTTAAAAACAGTCCATCAGTTAACAGCTTTATACAACCTGTGTCAGATTATCTGTAAAAGATGCCTAGCAATCTAAGGAATCTTTCAAATCGTATTTTTGATAGAGACTAAAGATGTTCTGTCATGGCTTGGTGTGAACTGATCAGTTTAGGTAAATCAATGGTATTAGATGTGAGGATGATCTGGTAGCAACATCAATCACAGCTCAGAGATTAGTTTTCTCTTCCTCGCACCCCCCCAAGAGCTTATCTAGTTTCTGAAAGCTCCCGGAGGTGTCTCTCGTTAGAAGCACAAGACGTTTTTGGAGTAGGTAGATATATCGTGGTCCTCGATAAAGGAAAACGACACTATAGTCCCAAGAATTTCACAAGGCAATACCTAATAATCTTAAAAAATGATCCCTTATCAGAGAGGGGGACAAGATTCATTGCTTTACCAACACTTATCCAGTGTTTTACTTGGGGCCCAGAACTGCCCTACACTTAGGAAGTTGTGGCTGGGATATGGATGATCGGTGCCCTTGGCTTTCTGTCTTCCTCCCACAGGGGACACAACGACGTGAAAAGTCTTGACTGAGCCCGGAGAGGAGTAAGGAGGCTCAGGAAAACCTGTGCTAAGGGTGTGGGAGGTTTGGGTTTTTTTCCTTCTGGCTGCGGCCGTCGGTTGGGAGAGGTAACAACCTCCCGGCCCTGCCAACGCTTTTATTTTCCCCAGTTCTCGCAGGTGATGAAAAGTCGTCACGTCTCTATCTACGTCAGAAACAGAATCTCTCAAGAACAATCAGGCGGAAAGAACGACCCAGCAGCGCCCACAGTTCTTCTGAGGCCCTACGTAGGGTAGGAGAGCGGACAGAAGCGACGACGGCGATGGAGACGCAGCCAGGTTAGCGGCGAGCGGAGGAGCCCAGCGCGCGGAGCCTCTCCTCACCGCCAGCGCCGCCGCGGGTCCCGCCCCAGAGGGCGGGACCGACCTCTTCTTCCGGGTTGCGGACGGAAGTGGGCGAATTTGAATCCTACGGGCCGTTGGATGGGGCTGCTCCGGGTCGGCGTGCAGCGGCGCCGCGCGAGAAGGGAAAAGTGACAAGGACTCTGTAGAACTCCTTTCCGCCCAGAGCTCTTTGGTGAGTACGTGGGGAATGGGAAGAAATAGAGTATTCCAGGCAGGGAAGCGGGATCGTCGGAGGGGACGGCGTCGGGAGGCCGGACGCGTACTGGGGGCCTCAGAGGCAGCTCTGGGGCTGTCTGGTGCAGGGGCCCGGCGTGGAGACTGTGGGGACCGCGGGCGCTGAGCAGCCTGCCCGGCCGGCGCTGCCGACGTCTGCGCCCGCCGTCCGACCCTGAGACCCGGGATGCGCAGGCCCTGCCGGCGCCCGGGGGGGGAGGTAAGCCTGTCTGTACGCTGTCTCCGTGGGGTTTTCCGTAATCACAGTTTCGGCTCAAATGCTGAAGCTTCAACAGTAGCTACATCTCAGAAGCGTCACCACAGCTCTAAAAGAATCTTCCTTTATTAAAGATGGAAGGTTGGAGGCAGCTTTAGGATGAAAAGATGTTCAGCGTGACTCCGAATTCCTCAGAAGAGGGACCCTCGGAGCAGTCTTCCTTACCTTGGACGGCAGGGAAGTGACAGTCTGTGAATTGCCTGGTGGGGATTTAAACTGAAATCTGAGTATCCTTTGTATTTAAAACCCGGATATTTTTCTTTCACGGTTGACATTTTTCTTGTACCGCAAAAATCCGAGACTCGTGCTCATTTTAACTGGCTGTAGTAACCGCGGTGATTCTCAGGGGTCTTAGTTTGCAAACAATGGGGATAAGGTTTAGTTTCACCGCCCTGCCTTTTTACTCCCCTCATTCATTGGCCCGCTGGGTTATTATGAAGTCGTTTTCGAGTTACTCTAATACTGCTTTTGAGAATGGGAATTTCTTCAGTTTTGTTGTCGTTTGGGTTTTCTTTCTTTCTTTTTTTTTTTTTCGTTTATTTTTAATGTTGAACTGTCTCAAGTACCAAACTCCATCTAACCCCATCTAGAAAGGCCGTGCCTTTTGGAATAGTTTAAATGTGTTCAGTTTTACATCTTGCCATACTGAAAAACGGTCGTACTCATTTTGTTTTGCTTTATCAGAAAAGATACTTCGAATTCCTTCCAAGGTTTTGACACCAGCGTAGTGTACTGTATAAATGCAGAAGTAGTTTTTAAGTAATATTTTTAAATAATAATTTTGATACTATTTCAGATAAAGACATTCCTTCATCCACTGCTGGCTGCTCATATTCCCCCATTCCTGCTAATAAACCCTTGTTTTCAGTATTATCCAGGAAGAATAGATTTAAGTAGTGCTTATGACTGTTGAAATAAAAACATTTTTAATACAAAGTCTTTGTTGTAACAGTTTTTTTGCTTTGCTTATACTTCCCTAGGGATTGCAGACAGGATTCTATTCTATTCATTTTATATGTGCTACCAGCAAAGGGTAAATTCTTTAAATTGATCTCTACATCCTAATCTGTTCCTCCGTGGATTCCTTTCATTGAGTTTTTACTTTATCTACCTAAATCAAGGAGTTTCAAACTTTGTTGTGTGTACATTACCTTGAAGGATTTGTTTATTCCTGATTCTTGCTTCCATAGGTCTAGAGGATGGGGTTAAAGACTCTGCGTATTTGACTTAAAGGTTAGAAAATTCTACCAGAGTGAGTTTTAAAAACACTTAGTTGATCTTTTTTAGAGAAGAATTATAATGTATTATTTAAAGACATAGGGCTAGGGCCAGATTGCCTTGGTTTGTATCCCATCTCTACCACTTGCTAGCTGAGTGGCCCTGGGCAAGCTGTGTAATCTTTGTGCTTCCAGTCTCAACTGTATAAATTGGGTAATACTACTTTGTAGCATTATTATGAGAATTAAATGAGTTAATACATATGAAGACCTTAAAGTAGTGTGTGGCACATAGCTAGTGATATTTCATATATGTGTGTGTATATACACACACACACACACACACACACACATATATATCCTATATTAAGCATGGTATAAACCATATTAATCTTCACAGTATTGAAAAGATAACTTATTTTCGGGTATGATAGCAGGCTAAGAGAGTTTCAATAATTTGTTCTCACACAACTAATAAAATGTTTGAGCTAAGAAACAAAGTTATACCTTTTTTAAAAAAAAAATTATACTTTCTTCCTCTCTTGCAGTCTCCCTCCAAATGTTGCTCTTGATGGCTTTCCATTGTCTAAAATATATATATATATATATATAATTATATACATATTATTATTATTTTTTTTTGTTAAAACCTTTCGTAATCTGTTTCTAAACCTTTGTTTCCAAGCATCATCTTTATAATATTCCCTCACTTCTCCAACCTGCTAGTGTTCTATCAATACTACTACAGTTTTCCAAGTCTGTCTCTCAATTTTTTATGCATATTTTACCACTGGCTTTTTGCTTCCCCTTAAGATTTTACTCAAAAACAAACTGTAGCCCAGGATGAAAGAGGGAAATGGAGGGGGAAGGGAAGAGAGGTTTGATGGAGGTAAATGATGGGACCACACCTATGGAGCATATCGCAAGGGTACAAGTCAAATCTATCAAGTATAGAACATAAATGTCTTAACACAATAATCAAGTAAATGAGGTGAAAGCTATGTTAATTGGTTTGATGTAAGCACTCCAACTTGTATTTAAAAATCAACACATTGTACCCTACATGTGCATAAAGGTATTCATGATCTATGTGTATACGACTTAATAAAAGGAAAAAACAATAAAGAGCAAAGACAAAAAAAAAAAAAAAAAAAAAAAAATCCCTTGCTCTGAGAAACTAACATTTTAGTCCGGGCAACCACATCATAGATCACTATACAACTAAATACACACTAAAAGATTGTGATCACTGCTATGGAGAGAAACAAAGCTAGAGGAAGGCATGTAAAATGATGAGAGTGGGGTTGGGGCGTTCTGGGGAGTCAGGAAGAGCCTTATTGATAAATTGGGCAGAAGGAGTCAAACAGATGTTTAGGAGCAGAGTACGGAAGGCAAAGGCAGCAGTGAGTGCCCACACTGAAAGGCTGACACGGGGGGGGGGGGGCGAAGTGACCAAAGGAGTGACTCGGGGGGCCAGTAGTGTCCTGTGGAGGGCCATGGGGGGGGGGGCAGGAGTGTCCCGGTGGAGTGCCCGGGGGGGGCAGGAGGG